>JAUKPT010001976.1:0-14033 GCA_032273505.1 Nanomia bijuga | reverse complement strand
ATAGTTGGATAGATGAATGGATAGTTGGATAGTTGGAAAGATGGATGGATAAATGGATGGATAGATAGATGGATGGATAGATAGACGGATGGATATGGATAGATGGATGGATAGATGGATGGATAGATGGATAGTGGATAGATAGATGGATATATAGATGGATATATAGATGGATAGGTAGATGGCTAGATTACCAAAATGCCTCGTCTGAAAAGTTGTCAAAGTCTGAAAAAGTGCTGTTTGGTCGTTTTTCACTTATTTCGACCACATTTTCGGGCCAGTAACTCGAGAACCAGATTTTTCCCAGACATGCGGTTTTCACAGGGTGCTAGATAATGATGCCCTCTTGCTCTATACCAAATATCAGCAAAATTTTGGCAGTTTTTTGCTTTTTCGACACCCTAAGAATTTTTATCAAAAAAGAGCTCCGTCAGGCCAGCCTACTCATTTAGCCTGATCATCATGCAAAAAATCAGACAAATCCTTAGAGCGGTTAACAGGGAAAATTTGTGACGCACACACGCACGCACAAGCATGAATTTATAGGACCTCCACGCAAGGGAGGATGTTACAACTCGTAAAAAATGTGTGGGGAAGAAAATCATAGTTTTACACCATTGTATAACCAAGCAAGCAAACTAGGCTGTGTTTAAAGGGAGTTCTTAGAGGGGTTAACTAAATATAATTTTCTTAGTTTAACAAAAAATAAAGACACAAGCTACATACTAAATAATATGGAAAAATAGATTATTCAAAAGAAAATCTTTAAAAATAAAAATTGAGAATTACTAGACTGTGGTCTAGTGTCTTATAGTTATTGTATGACACCCACCCACCCCCCTACACACACACAACCTGGCAAAAATAAGGTCAATTATTAATAAATTTTAGCATTTTTCTCGCATTTTTGGTGTATTTAAGTATAGAAAGAATCTTTCTCATTTACACATTTATTTTACTAAACACTACAAAAACAGAATAAGAATTTGGAATTTTAGTGACTGGGGCAAGAATATGTTCCACGAGAGAACAGTGCAATGTTCATGGATTGAGTGGATTTCAAAGACTTAATATGCTGACAGAATTGCCCTTTTATGCTGTGGACGGGCTATTGGAAACATCTATTACCCGATTTGGATATTTTGGATATTTTTAATATTTTTAATATCATTTTAATATCAGCGTCAAAACCTATGGCTGAAAAAATCAAAATGATCACTAATTTCAATCAAGGGGACAACACTTGAAATATTTAGCTCATGTCAATAAACCTGAGGAACATTCTTTACAACAGCAAATTCTTTTTTCTACCGACCATTGAAAATACTCCACATGGGTACAAATAGAAAAAGACTTGAGTATATTGAAATTGCAAATCCAAAAAGTGATGCAAAATAAAAAGTTTATGTCCCTACTTGACCATAAAGGATACTATGTGTCCACAAGAATGTCGATGATACATAATTAAGGAATTTTTGCCAGAATATTCTTGGTTGGTTTCGTGACTTAAAGGCAACCAGTGACAACTAAATAAGGTTTCGTAAGGTACTGCACAGGCCTGAACAAACGAACTTTAAGAGTACATGAGTACACTAAAAGAAAAAAACACACATACTCAGATAATTAAAACTGCATTGTCCTAACAATTGAAACAGTGTTTTAGACAAAATTTAGTCACTTTTTACTAACATTATAAATGTTAAAGATTTGAAGATAAAACCAAGAAATAACATGACAGATCCAGAGAAGGCAGAGAAGTTTTTTTTAACTGTATGCATGTATGTGTTTGTCCAGCCCTGTACTAACAACGTGTATAACAACTTCAAAAAAAATAAACCAATCATAAAATCATTAATTAATTTATTAAAAGATAAATGGAATTTATTAGTCAAAAAATGAAAGCAAAGGACACATTGAAATACTAAGGGAGTGAAATAAAAGGTGGGTTACCACATATGGGACCCATATTGGGCAGTTACCCTATCAAAATTCTACAAACAGACAAACCCACCTTTTAAATAAACCCAATATCATTTGAATCTCCTCCACATTATAATTGGCAGAGAAACCAGTGTTTATAATGGATCCATTACACAGACTTCCAATGTCTGCCTACAGAAAACCAGTGATCGCTAATCTGATCTGAAAATAGCAATAACTTCATCTTCAGATCAGCAGTGGGATCAGTGATTTCTGTGATCTTCCAATTTGCATGAGTCTTGGAATTTCTGACCCTTTAACACATTTTTCTGAACTTTATATTGACGAATAAGAGAAACATATCAAAATTGTTGACTCCAACATTATATTATGATTAAAAAAACAAACACTCACAAGTCTACTAATTAATATGTTTGGTGACATGAACGGAAAAAAGAACTACACACAACCATAAAATACAGAAACATAAAATAAAATTAACATTCCCAGCACTTATCTTATCCAGTCTATATATGATCTTTTGAGATAATTATAAATCTATAAATAGTATTTCAAATTAACACAATTATTTCAGTTACTGATGTAAAAAGATTGTCTGCAAAAACACATTGCAGTACATCATGTAAGGCAAGATTGATAGGAAAGATTGATAATCATTACGTTAGGTGAGTATGTTGGTAGTTTTAGTGAAATGAATGAAAAATGCTGACTGACTTACATTAAATGTTTGTCAAACTCCACTTTAATCTAACATGCACATTTTTTTACAAAAACAGTGTTCATGTAAAACAATATTGATTAAACCAAAAATAATTTTTTTGTTATATAAAAACCTAGCGTGTAAGAATCTTATTCAGTAAAATCTCTAATTAAAAGAAAAAATATTTTTTGCTTCCCCATTACTCTTATCCCATTAAAAGCATAATTCTTTAACCTCACTTCTTCCTTAATATGCAATTTTGTTGCATTTGTGTTGCATTTCAAAATTCAATATGACAATTTTCGTACACATCTCTACCATTAACACATCAATAGTGTGCAGAATTAAAGGCAAATCTGCTTGTGTGAGGTTAAATTTGTTAATGAAATTTCTACTGAGGAGTAACGTGGAACATAACATGGATGTTTTGATGATAAGCTATTCATAGAGGAGTAACGTGGAACATAACATGGATGTTTTGATGATAAGCAATTCATAAACAGATGTATCATGATTTTTCTTAGTTTACCTTTTTTCCTTGGTTCTCCCCTTTTTGAATGAAGCTATCATTTAATAGCTTAAAGAATCTGCATAGAGCACAATACACTAAAATAAAATTTATATTCAATATATTCAACATGATGTGCTATGTGTTTGTGATGTACGAATAATGAAGCCTTGCGAGCTTGAAAACATTTGAAATGGTCTTTGCTTTGTCTGTACTTGAAATTGAAAACGAATGAGCCTTTCTGCAAAACGTGGATAAGGTGTGCATGAATATAAAATATATCTAAAACTTAAAATCACGACAGTTGATGCATGCAGTAGTGATATGAAAATGTATTTTATAATTATCTATATCAATTCAATTAATAAGTGAGATAGTGTGCAAGTGCATAATATGTGTTTGGATAAAATGTCATCAAAAATAGTAAATTAAAAAAAGACTGGTGGGAATGACTGTGAAAAAGATAGTTCGTAATTTGAGACAAGTTGATATATCTGATAGATGAAATACATGCTTATTTGATTACGAAAACAAATTTGGCAGTTGATGAGACCAATGATGAAAAAACTGAACTAAGTATCGAAGAGAACTTTGTAACAGTCACTAAGTACCATATAACATAAGGTATCAAAAGATACTAAATTTAATCTATCTTCCAAAATCTCGAAAGAAAAGAATGGACAAAGTTGGTTATTTGAGATATTGGATGAAGTGAAAGTCAATTCAGTTATCACATTGATTTGCATTAAGAATCATGACCAGTAGGGAAGTTTCTGTACAAATTTTAATCATCTAATTTCCTGATCTGATATTCTACGCCAAATTTCTGAAGGTTTTATTTTGTGACAATTTTGTTGATTAGTCATAAGACACCACCTGACTGTACCTCTTTCAAAACCAGTTAAATGATTTTAGATAAGTTTTGACATTGACGAATATTTGATTGTGTAAACTTCAGTACTAAATTTTTATTTCATTCAAATGGTGAAAATATGTTTTAGAGTAAGACCATGCATCTTGATGCAATTATATTGTAAACTATATGAAATATGAAATATATTAGTCAGAAAAACAGGAAAGAGTAGTAGTCATTATTTTAGTCATGGGGTATCCTAGTTGATAAGATAATAACAGAAGGTGAAAGGTGTTAAGATGTTAAAGATGTTGTCTTAATTGTAGAAAATAGGGTGCAGTGCAAAAAGATGAATGCATATGAAATGAAAAATGTGTGTGCAATTGAATAAATAGTTGCATTCATTGTCAGAAAAAAGTTTCTGTTACCTCTTAACTTTTGAAATCGTCGTTTGTTTTTTCAACTACATAATGGTTATATCTGAAGCACAGTGAAACTAAAATAAAATATGTTAATCAACTATAAATTTTGCGAGCAAACTATATCATATGTGATATGGCATATTTCAACAATGAATGGTATGAGGATGGTTCCTTTCTAGGAATGATAAAACCACACCAGCTTAAAATATAATAAAAGACAATGATATCAGTCATGACAGATAGAAATATACTTTATATAGTGTTTTTTATATAAATTGCATGCAATATGGAATTATGCACATTACATCATGACATGACATAAGGAAACCCAAGTATATGTTTAACATGATTTTAATTCAAAATTAAATTGTTATTATATCATAGTTACTGATTGATTTTCTATGTACAAATCTATATGATTACTTTAAATCTGATTACATTTGCCAAGATAACATACTTGAGTGTTATTCTATCTTTCACTGGTGAACCTGAGTTCCTGAATTAACACATAAACAATTTAAGGCCATCCCTAATACTTAGATTCTACTTTAACTAAATGTTAAAAATAAATGTTAAAAACCAACAAATTATGGCAATGATAAAATAAATAAAAAATAATCGAAAATATAATAAAAATATTTGAAGGAATTTATGTACATAAAAATCTTACTTATGCAAGATATGGGATAAAAACATAATTTTCAATTATCAATCAGAAATATTGCACATGGCATGCATCACTTGTTAATCGAACGACTTGTGGAGAAAGCAAGTTTAAAAGTAAATGGAGCACCAGGTTTCCCACCCTCAGTTGTGCAACTGTTTTCTTTGAATAGAGTTGTGTGATTGAGCAGTAACAATGCTTCAGCTGCTGTTATCACAGAAGAAAATTCCATTAGCCCAGAACAAGATTTGCTACCTTCCTTGGTTATAGAAGCTTGTTTTTGTGGCATTTCAGCATTCCTTGATTGAAAAAGAAGTCTCAGGCTGTCCTCAGTAGTATCAGGTGGAGCATTAAAATAATGGAGAACTTTAGATGGTGCGTGTATTCGTGAGAATAAATCATTTCTTCCACCAGGTAAATATTTAAACCTGTTATTACGAGACTCATAAAAATTGATAACAGAAGGTGAGCCATCGAAAAGTGGTGGAATTTCACCGGATTCCATAATAACAGCATGTTTAGAAATGGCAACACGAAATGATTGTCCAAATAAAGTTACATTGTTTAAATTCTGAACTGCCATTTCTGTCGACAATCTGTCACTATACTGCACCATTGCACACCCTTGTTTGTTGATAAGTATTTTTATTTTTACAACATTACCATAAAGACAAAACAGATTAAAAAGATGAGTGCAATTTATAATGGCATTGTTTACTCCAAACACCATAGCAACACATCCATCCCCACCACTTGCCCCTTTAGCTTTATCAGTAAATGGTGATGTATATTGCTCTAAAAAACTTGTCTGGCTTGGATCAATATTCATTTTATTTTGTCCCTTATCACACATTGCTTTTTCTAATATACTTTTCACAGCTGGAAAACCTTCAGCATTTGCAAGTAGTGTGGATATTTCAGCATCTGCTACCTCATTTAATGATTGTTGACCATTACTTTTTGGTAAATCAACATTGTACAGCTCATCTGTATTAAAATGGATATTCAACTTAGTTGTTTTGGCATAATCAATTTTTAATGTACAACATCCAGGGTAAATGTCACATCCATTGATTGTCTGCAACATTTTTGTAGCTATATCAATTGTTTTGAATTCAACAAATGCTTGCAAGCCGTTTTTATGAAAAATGGAAATTCGCTGAACTTCAACGCTTTGTTGTTCACATATTTTCTTAATAGTGTCAACATTAACAGGGTGAATAACATTAACAACAGTCAATAATAAAACATTACTTGGTACCTGTTCTTTAGTTGAAGTTGTAAAATTCCGATTTATTTCATTACTCTTGGAATAATTGACAAACATTTGCCGATTGAGTACTAATATTGGTTGCAGATTGCTGTATGTTACACATGCAATAGCAGCTTCAAGCTCCTCAAACTCAACTAATGCTTGACATATTTGAGGCATCAATTTTAAAGCTTTGATATTTCCAAATATTTTCATGACCTCAACTAAATCTGTTTCTTTACAGCCCTTTGCAACAGCTCTACAATGTATCACCTTTGATGGTGGCATTACATAGTCATTTTTGTTAACAACCAAATGATGAGATGTTGCTTCTGACTGGTGCTGCCAAGCCACAACAGATGTCATCTTTATATTAGAACTGGAATAAAAAACAACATTTATTTAAAAGTAACAATATGAGCCTATAGTTTGTAACAAAATATTGGTGAAAATTGGCACAAATTTGCTCACACAGTTCTTGTTCAAAAGAAAATGACCCTATAAACCCAGATTTATGAAAAAGGTGTTTGTTTCTGACAAATGAAAAAATTTATGCCTAAGCAAAGGTTTTTGTATAAAGAGCAAAAAAGAAGTAATTCTGCAAAAAATTTCAATTTGCTATTTTTGTCAATTAGACTTGAAAATTGAGCTGAGAGTTGAGCATTGACGCTCACAGCAGGTGATGGGTAAAAACTGACAGAAAGAAAAAAATGATGAAAGGACTTCTAGATTTAGAGGAAAAACCAACAGGATATTCTTCAATGTCAATGTATATTTCAAAAGAAGCCCCTAATGCCTCTGAAATGGCTCAAAATGTGCTATAAATCCACCCCTCAACCGTGATGGAAGGCTTACACACCCTCTCTGGGTGCTCCCCTTGTCTGGTTCGCTTTACTTTCACTTTCAACAATAATATAAATTTCCTTTATCTCCATCACTGCGCTCAATCCTCGTGTTTGGGGTTCAGGAGTTTAAATGTCCCTAACTTGTCTGTCTACAAAAAGAAATTATAGGAATTCCCTCGTAAAAAGTTGAATAATGCAGTTTCGAAAATCATTAATAAATCATAATTAAGAGATTCTTGCTTATTGTGGGAACAGTTTCTTAGATGTGCAAGAACAAACAGAATGATGAATAATAACCTTAAGTTAGTGAAGTTTTAGTTGGTTGTGCTTTAGAATGGGAATGTATGCCATTCATCTGTGTTAATTTGTTAATTGACATTTTTATGTGCATATGGTACATGAAATGATAGTCATTTATCTGTAATTAAAGACCATGTAATCATATGAAAACGCTATTTTTATTTGACAGCAACATAAATTTATCAAAATATACGTTTCAGTTTATTATTTTTTACGTTTTACGTTTTTATCTATTTCATTTTACAGAATTTTGTTTTTTTATTTTTAACTTTAGGAGTGTGTCCAACTTTATGTACAGTACATTTATGGTAACAAATATTTTGGGCAACCAAATATACAAAATCATGTAACATTAAGATTCAGCACTGTACAGTTTGAATAGTAAAAGAGACCCGTACACAGTTTCCCGAAGTAGGTATATCCTTGACATTTTTTATAGGTAACAAAAAAAAACTATTGCTGAATGAAATTTCGATATGATCTGGAATAAATTTTAAAAAATTAAACTAAATTAAATTAAATTGAAAAAAAATTACTATTGACTTGCATTTGCATGGATTGAAATCATGTTGAAGGTTATAAACCAATATGGATTAGTTTGTTTAAGTACAAAAAGTACCAGCCATATCTAATTGTGTCTATTATTACTATTTTATTAGAAGGGGGTCCAGATTATGAACATACAGGGTCACATTGTTTCTTAAACAAAACACTCCATTTATTTCTCTGCATCAATATGAATATCTTGCTATAGCGAACAATGCTTTTCGATGATAGTTAGTATGAGTAGTTATATTTAATTGCCATATTTTATATCCCATTCCTTTTGCCTTTTTCCCCTTCGAATTATGTAAATATTATGTTAAATTCTAATTTGCAAGTAAATAAGTTACGTATCTACCACTCGTGCAGTAAGAACATCCAAGGATGTCTTAATTTATTGTTGAGATATTTAAATAACATGCGATGATTGGTCATTGCATTGAACTGGTGTGGTGTGCATGTGGTGGCAATATGAGTTTACGAAACCCCAGAAAAATCACTGAAGTGAATAAAACGCGCCAATATGCTTTAAAAGTTGGTCTGCCTGTTCCTAGAATCGTAAGTATACACAATAGAGATACTAAATCAAAACATATTTCTTGTCACTTTGTGTCTGTTGTAGGAAAACAAATGTCCGTATTTTTATTATTTTTTTGCTTTTTGTTTTTGCTCCCTAAAAGTATAATGGTAGATTTTTTTAGAATTGTCTGGCCCACAACACGCTCCAGTACGCACAATCAACGTAAGTCTTGCTGACTCAGCAGTCTGAGTTGCGTAAAAAGCCGTTTTCGCACGAAAACGTGTAAAAAAGGTCAAAAAGATGAGGTTATAGACCAATAGGAAGGAGAGAGAGCTAATGGCTGACTCGGTTTAGCGGGTCAACTCGCGTAAGCGGGTTGACTTTTAATTTAATGATATCTATTTGAAATTTATAAAATGTTTAAATGAGAGAAGGGTTGACTCGGTGCCGAGCCAACCCGCTTGATCGATGTAAAAACTCTTCAAAAAAGCTAGCTTGGGATTAGTTAAGAAGACCCTTTGTTTCAAATCACATGTTCAAATCAAAGGAACATACTGTTCTAATATTCTTCATTTTTCAATACATTTTTATATTAAAAGGATAAAAAGCCTTCTGTTTTAATCGTCCCCAGTGGGCCAACACGGTTTTCAAACTAGTTTTTGATGGGATTTTACGGTCGCACCAGGGATGTGTTACACATCTGTAACACATCCCTGGTCGCACGGTATTTTGTTTTTGGGGATAATTTTCCCCTTGGCGACACGCTTCCCGATCGCGTAAAAACATCGACTCTTTATAATATTGAATCTGCTGTAATCATTTTTTTTAGACAATAAATAATAATAATAATACGCGTAATTCAATGGGCGACTTTTTTCACCCTCGAAACACGCTGGAAAAACGTGTCGATTTTAACGTTTTCGGTCGACTGCCATTCGAGTTTTTGCCTCTCGCAGCCACGATTTAAATCTTCGTCCAATCAAATCGTGCCCGTTTTCAGATTGAACCTCTTAAACGATGAATCGTGTGGCCCGATTCACAACGACCATGCGATGGTAAATGAATTCAGCCAAGTTTTTCTTGCGTCGCATGGCGTTTCGATGGTAGCAAGTGTTCGCATTACTCTACTGTTTAGTGTACAGATTATTCCTAATTGATGGTGTATCGCAGTCATTTGAAATGGTAAGTATTGACAATTTATACTGTTTATACCCTGTTCCATTTTTTATCTTTATTGCATGAAATGGCCACAATTCTTGCCCCTAAAGAAGCCACTACTAGTCATTCATATGTCTTTCTAAGAGTTGCTGATTAAGTTCTTGGCTGGACTTATGTTATTTTGATATCCCAGATCAGATAAGTTTCCAGTCTTAGCGTTAAAGCGTCAATTTATGTTTGTGGCATTAGTTAGTAGAAATAGTATTTCAAAGGGAAATGTTCGTCATAGAATCTTTTGTCAACAAACTTGCCTTGTCATACCTCGCCAAAGCTTGATATTATTTATTGAAGCAAATTTGCTATGTTATCACGATAATCTTGTTTGTGATGCTGTTTGGTGCCTTCTTATTCTGTTTATTTCACAATTTTTTTTTTCTTTTTTAGGTACAACATCCTATCTAATGATTCCAGCATTTGCTTGTCGCCAAAGAAAAAAGTATTATGGTTTAAACTATGATTCCAGCATTCGTGGTATGGATTTACGTACACGTTTCCTCGTCAACGACAGCCAGCCGCCTTGTGGAGGAGATTTAATTGTATTATTTGATTTTATAAGAGAAAAAAAGTCTAAAATATAGTTCATTTTGTTGTATTTGTTTCCCTTAGAAAATATTTTATTTAATCGGTTAAATATATTTTGGATGCAGTTCATTCGACTAGCCAGGGATGTGCTAGCTAAGAATGACTGGAAACATCGATAATATTTCTTAAGAAAATATTAAGATTTTCGGCCGTAGAATATAAGATTAAGTACATAAACTTTTCAGATCGGGTGACAGGATCTAGATTTACCCGTTTCACCAGTCTCTTGGAACACTGTGCAAAAACAGTTCGAATAGGCGGGCCGACACGTTGCAAAAACCGTAATCTGATTTGCCGTGCCCACTGGGTCTCTTCCTTTTTTGTTTTTAACATTTTTGTTAATTCGTTAGGTGATAAGAATTTATTTACTTCGGTTTTAAACAAAACAGCCGGTGCTTTATTCAATGAAGAAATGATCATGCTTTAACAACAAAAAGTTGTAAATATAATGGCTATAGTATTGAAGCTACTTTTAGTAACGGGTTGGCAAGTGTTTGTTGGACTGACTCGTCTTAATTTCTTACACCGTGTAAACTTTTATTTTTTTTCCACCTGCTTTAGCGGGTTGACTCGCCTAGACGGGTTGACCCGGGCCCTAAGTGTCAGCATTTGAGGCAACTAGGGAGATCAACTTTTTTTGGCTTACTTTTATGATGCTTATGATCATCTATCCGAATAATCAGGCTCGAGCGGGCATTCTGGCTAAAATGTCTAATTTGTGGCTAAAATGGCTAAAATGGCCAAATTCAATATCTCGAGAACTGCTAGTCCAATAGACTCTGTTAAAGGCTCGATTGAACCGGAAACCACATTTTTCTATTCGAATTTCATACGAAATATACCCCTCACACCAATAGAAACGGCTAAAACAGATATTTTCTGTCAAGGAGAGGAAAAAATGGCTAAATTCAGCATTTTGAAAACTTTGGTCTATATGAGACATAGACATGACATAAGATATAATATATATATTTCACTCGAAATTGTACGTATGAAAAAAAATACAATAATATGAACGATATAATCTCAGAAAAAATACCATAACGAGTAAGGACTGGCTTGATGTTCAACTAAACGTTAAGCTCTGGCCTTACGTTGTATGTAGACAGTGTTGTTGACAGGTTGTTGACATACATAGATATCATTCATTTATAAAACGATTTGGAGAAAAAAATCATTTTTGTCTTTGATATGGCTATCTAAAAAGTAACACAAAAGATTTTACACATGAAAAGCGCTATCTGATCAAGTCGTTAAGAATGAAAATAATGATAGAGATTTAAAACGATTGTAAAAATGAACTATTTCTAAGTAATCAAGAAAATAAGAACCTTTATTTTAACGAGTATTTAGTATTCAATCATGAAAATGATGCAGATGTCATGATTACGAAAAAAGAGGTGGAGGTCGTGTAGTCTGTAATATGATACTGATGCATTTGTATTGATTCTTATAAACCCTATAAGACAAATATATTTCAGTATATCTCAAGCAGCCAAAGTCGAAAAGAACTATCAACATGACTGATTTAACATCATACCAGAAAGAGTGAAATGCAATTTACTGGCTTATACATGTTATCACGAATTCGTTTCTATTTAGTATTTGCGAATGAAAGTTATTTAAGAACGTTGTAATGGATGAAAATTTTAAACATGATTTCTTTCAAATATTTTACGTGCCTGACTCTTGAGAGCTGAATGAATTAAAAGAGGCTGGCGAGAGAATAATCATGAGCTTCTATAATCATTCATCTATTGCATACCATTGGCTAAATTAAGAGTTATAAGGTTCAGAAGGAAACTGGGTAAAAAAGGATTAGTGCAGAAGAAAATCGTTTCAAGACGCTTGTCCCCATCATCATCATCATCTGCAGCATACTATCAAACTTGGTTTTGCTATCAAGAACAAGAATGAAGTGGAGACTGGCACGACCCCCACGACTTTGGTTAGAAATGATAAATGCTTTTATCAATTAAATCTGACTGTATTAATATTCAGCAAGTAGATAAACATTTTGATAAAATTGTTGATGGTGATGATGATAATCTACTTGAAGATGTGCATATTTGACATTAAAATTTAAATATTTGATATTATGTATAGTTAACATTTTTTCAAAAGAATTTCACGTTTTAAAAAATGTGCTATGTCTTCATTCTGACTAAAAGCTCATTTTCAGCCATTACTGATGATCCGATGAATAAAATTTGGATAGAAAAGTTTTGATCAAACATGGATAGGTCGGGTGTCTAGTTCTGTAGAGCATTCAATCGAGTCTATTGTACCAGCGGTTCTCGTCATATCGAAATTGTCCATTTTAGTTATTTTTAGCGATAAATTAGTCCTTTTTGCACATTTCCCTCTGAATATTTTGGATCTTCTAAAGGTTTTTAACTAGACCATGCGTAACACCTTGGAATACAATTGCCATTTTTAGCCTATTTTTCCAGGCACTTCTTGGCAATTTCTGTCTATAGACTTTATGTGTATAAACATCATTGATTTGAAGGCGGGAAAATGCATATTGTAAGAGAAACTTGAAACTAATTCTTTCTGAACAAATTTTTCAAGAGACTGATATAAACCATTTTTGCCTCTTTTTGACAAAAAGTAGACATTGTAGCCATTTCTGATGATGGGGTATAGTTTGTATGTAACACGAATAGAAAAATGAAATTTCTTGGTTCGATTGAGCATTCAACTGAGTCTATTGGACTAGCGGTTCTCGCCATATAGAAATTGGCCATTTAAGCCATTTTACCCATAAATTATTCATTTTTCTACATTTTCAATTGAATATTTTGAAATTACTAGAGGTTTTTAACAAGACCATGCGTAACAACTTGGTAAAAAATAGAATTTTTACTTCAAGGTTCAGAGAAATTTCAGGCGGACCATAGTTTTTCATGCACAAAAACAGCCATTTGCTGCTTATTTCTTACAAAATGTCATTTTTAGCCATTTCCGGTCGTCTGAGAGGCATATATATTGTATGAAACGCGAATAGAAAAGTGGGTAATGCGGTATTGCGGTTCTTGAGATATGGCATTCTCTAAATTTGCTGCTTATTTCTTACAAAATGTCATTATTAGTCATTTCCGGTCGTCTGAGAGGCATATATATATTGTATGAAACGCGAATAGAAAAGTGGGTATTGCGGTATTGCGGTTCTTGAGATATGGAATTCTCTAAATTTAAGCCATTTTTCGCCAAAATTAGCCATTTTATCCAGAATGCCACCGCCCCAGCTTGATTACCCGCATAGGTGGTCATAATCATCATTAAAGTAAGTCAAAAAATTGGTCTCCCTAGTTGCCTCAAATGTTGATACCAGCTCACTCGCCTACTGGTCTATTAGCAGCAAATAGACAAATCAAAAAAGGTTAACGCACTTTTTGCTAATTCTGATTCTATAAATATTCTCTATGTGTCTTTTCCTCTTGTTCGTTTTCCCTGTATATTTTTCTTGCTATATGGATATTTTTTAGCAACCATAACCATCCATTTATTTATTAAGGAGATTCCATTCATCATACTGCGGCCCCTGGGTACTGATTTATTTTTGTAGATAATAATCTTTATAATAAGCTACGCACATGGCCAGCTTAAGATAAGGCCCAATATGTCACCGACAAGATTCGAATATCTCAAGTTCTATCAATCTGTAGAACCCCTAACTTTC
>JAUKPT010001975.1:0-14033 GCA_032273505.1 Nanomia bijuga | reverse complement strand
AGATTCATAAGTTAAAAGCGATTCCTCATTGGGTAATGTTAATAATGCAAATACTTTGAAATGAGGTTCTTTTGTATTCATCAAATGGCCACAAAACTTGACTATATTTTGACTATATTTCTGTTGAATTTTAACAGTATATTTTGTTTTGTTTTTTATCCTAATAATGTAAAGCAATAGCATGCATTTTGACCCAGGCCATGCATTCTAACCCCTGTTGCCTGTAATTTTCTATAGATTCAACAGGACATTAAAAATTTGAAATAAAAAAGAGATTCCATTAGCTAGGTAGCATTTGCAGCCAGATATTTTTTGAATGATGTGAAGTCAGGTGTATTGTGTACAACTGATTTGGCTATTACATAACGAGACATGATTTTATTTCTGGCAATTGTCAGATTTCCGGCAAAAAGAAAAAAATTTGGACTAACTTTTTTTTTGAACTCTTCTTTTTTCACACTATTGCTTACCCCTTAACGAATGAGCAAAATGTATACTGTGTATCAGATAATATTTAATAATAAGCGAATGAACGAACTTCCTGTAATTAATTTCTTAATCAAAAGTGTTTTGGATGTATATTTAATATATTTCTATTTCTTTTGAAGCACTTTTGAAGCATTTTATTTGTAATGTTGTACATTTTGTAATGTGTGTGTTTTAACTCTTTTATGCATGCTGTTTAAGAAGAAATACCTTGATTTGTTTTTCAAACCTGATATTTTTTGTTACAACTGCTTTTTTACTACATATGGACTTTTTTTTTCGTAAAAAGTACCAATTTTGGGCCCAAATGGTCTACAAGACCACTCATTTATGACTGAAATGTTAGCATTATTGTTAATTTATGATAGCATGTCGATTTGATTCAATTTTTTATCATATAATAGTGGTTTTGGGACTTTTTATCATTCAGTTCGCATTTATGTATATCTGGTCCTAATTAAGTAAATTGTTAATTACCACCTCATCTAATTATTATTATTTTTTTTATTTTTGTTACCACTTAGTTATAATTTATCTTTCATTTAAAGAAAACAGTAACTTAAAAAATCAAGTTTCCTGTCTGGGTATTCTTTTAGTTAGTCTTCTGTTCAACAAAACAAAAAAATGACCAGAAATGCTCATTTCATGAAAATGTAGGGCCATATAAAGCTAAGAATTCTTTAGCGTTAGCATCTCGTCTATCTAATTTCAAAATGTTTTATCATAACAATTCAATTATTCTACCCTCAAAATGTGGTCTAACGTGTTTATCTACATGCTGTCCCAGCTACTGCTTTAGACACCCCCACCATCCCATTCTAATGGGCTTAGGGAAAATGTGATATGTCCATCCCACTTTGGGCTACACATGGCTTCCTCCTCTTGGTACCTTCATTTTAGTTTGGGCTTGGTACTCAATTATCTGCTTTCCATGTAATTAAACCAGGTCATGTGAATGTCTCCATGACTGTTTATCTTTCCATGCTATCCCAGCTGCTGGTGCCAGCTCCCCTCCATCCCATTCTGATTGGCTTGGGGAAGAATGTTCGTTCTCAAATTGCCTGTCGCTGAATCGTCCTAGTGACACATAAGTCTTCTGTTTTGTGTAGTTGAATCATTCGATGCTCAAAGAACATCACTGAATCTTCCGTCACCATACCGTCCTTTGCTGAACCAACTATTAAGCGACTGTCCTAGACCACAACAGATGATTTACAGTATGAATCTCCCGATTTTTGCATAGATACATAAGCCACATAAATTTTACCACAAACCTTCATATCCCAGATTAGATAAAAAAAATCCTGGATTTAATGTTTATTTCATGTTCAACTCCAACTTTTTGGACCCATCAACTTAGGAGGTTACGTCTGTACGTCTGTTCGAAGTTTTTCTTGAAAACTAGTCATGAGATCTTTTTTAAACTTGGCATGAAGCCAATAGTAGAAATAATGTGACGAAGCCAGATTTCCCGCAAAAAGTCTTTTTATGGAAAAAGTGTCAAAATTTGATGAAATGTGTTTTTTAGTATTTTGATACGTTTTTTGGTCCATTGATATGTATTTATTTATTTTTATTTACTTGAAAATGACTATTTATTCTTCATGTATTTTTTTAATCCTAAAATTGTTCAGCAAAATGTCCTGCATCTTTTAACGGTAACCACATGTCTAAGAAAAATCTGGTTCTCAAGTTAGGAGCTATTTTGACTATGTTCTCTTCCTCATATAGTATAGTATTCTTCTGAATTGGGACAGTCTGAAGAACAATTATACCAAATTTCATGGCTGATCCACTTTTTTCACAGAAACCAGTCATGGAATTTTTCTGAAACTTGGCATTAAGTTAAAATTCAATATTAGAAAGAAAGAGAAGAAGCTTGAACTCCTAGGAAAATTCTTTGGAAAGAGTAACCAAAATTTGATGAAAATGTGTCTTTTGCATTTTGTCTAAAATTTAGTCCATTTATGTGTATGATTTTATATTTATATTTACTTAGCAAAATGTTCTACATCTTTCAGCAGAAAATCAGCTTTTTGAGTTAGGTGAAATTTCAGATCTTTTTATGCCACGTTTCTGGTCCTAGAGCCTAAAAACTACTGAATTTGGTCCCAATATAAAAGGCTGTTATGTTATGTCCTCAATTTCTTTCAAATCAGCTATTGGATTTTTCCTATATGTTGCATGAAGTTGCAGAACAATAGTAGAAAGAAAGTGACTGAGCCAGATTTCACGAAAAAAAATCTGGTTCTTTGAAAAATGAGGCTAACTTTGATAAAAATGTTTATTTATGCATTTTTCTGAAGATATATTGTATGAATTCTATTAAAAATTTGTTGTTTTTCTGTTGTTCGCAGTTAGTCAGTGATATCATGACATTTAGTCCTGTGGTGGGTTTATAACCAATATTGGTCATTTTAGAGTAAATGCTGGACTTGGTCATATATTTTTCAAAATGTTATTTTTTAATTTTTTCAAAAGGGTAAATGGTACCACCCCAAGAGGTTACTAACTAAGTAAGCAAATGTAGTACCCTCCTCCTCCCCTGTCTATAACACTATATGGTTCGGGGCTGGGTGTTACCACTACAAGCTAAATCTGATCATTAACTACAGTGCAAAGAAACATGTTTCACAATTTCTCTTATCCATTAAGGTGACTAATACAGTGGTACTGTCAGTCATGGTCTGTTTGTCTTAGTCTCTTTCAATAAGCGAATTCTAAATTGTCTTCTCAATAACCTAAAATTATTGAAATGTTTCGTTCAATGCTCAAAACTCGTCAAAATACTATAAATATTGCCCGGTTTTGGTGAAAATAGGGTGGTGATGCCCCCCTTCCCTGAGTAAATACCACTGTCAATTATTTGGCAGATTTACTGATCATTTCTAGTCAGTCCACTAATGGCTGGCTTGTTATTCATAGAAATTATGGGTAGAATGAGCAGGAGATGTTAAAACCAGGATTTTCTGAAAGATAAGAGGAAACAGATCAAGAAAATTACGTCAAAATATGATAGAAGATTTGATAGAAAATCACATGAAATTTCACAGTTATAGGAACAACAAGCATTTATGCATCATGCATCAATTTTTTCTAGCTAAACTTTTTTGTTATTTGCTTGATTATGAAGTAGTTTTTATAAAGTATTCGAACTCAAAGCACCAGTCATGAAATAAAATTTATTGGTAAATAGACATTTATGCTTCTATTCAGTACAAATAACCTTGAAACATAGTGTACTACAGCAGACCCACAAAAACATTTTTATAAAGATGACCCAAGGTTAGGACTATTGATATTTATTTATAAGGCATAAAATATGTTTCGATTACCTAACTCCCTTCAAATTTTGGAAAATCGCCAAGCGAACAAGAGAAAGCATTTGACAAAGTTTCAAGAAAATCTGACACTCTGACGTCATTCTATGACGGCATGATGTAAAATATTACTTAACAAAATCTGATATCATTAAAAATTAGTTAAATTATTTTAAATTCCGAAAAGATCTTTTAAATAGAATTCATATGAGGGTTATAGACTTTCATACCACGTCTAACTACTTTTATCAGCTATTTTCTAAAACGTTAGTTTTTGATACATCCTACAATTATGCAAGGTTTCATCCCCAATAAGGCCATACAGAATAGGGTTAAGATGCAAGACTGTTGAATGAGCAGCTTGTCACATTGACCTATATGGAGACTTGAACCGTGCTACAAATCATTAATTAATTATCTCAATAGTTTGTCTAATTTAGTCTATTGATTGGTTGAATATTACATCATCAAGATTCTGATTGGTTAATTTAAAAATGATATCATAATTTTTGACTTAAAGAAGACAATCGTAAATGAACCTAACTGAATCTTGATGATGTAATATTCAACCAATCAAGAGTCTAAATTAAACAAACTTCTTATCTTATCTTGCTATATTCTTTTCTATGATATATTTTTTTGATTTCATAGGGATTAACTGGTATTCTAGGTGAAAGAGGTTTTCCTGGAGACAAAGGTTTTCGTGGTATTGAAGGACAACCAGGTAAAACTGGTATTGATGGATTAAAGGTATTGGGATATTTAATTCAATTTTTTCAAAAAAATTATTCAAGGCAGATATATTTGTTTAGAAACATTTGATTTTTCTCATTCTGTGTATCATGATAGTCAGTAATAATGTCAAACTGCTACTGAGCCATTTTTAGGGGTTTGAATTACCAATTTTTTCTAGTTTTGCATATTATGATTGCCAATGACACAGACTTGTGCAAAAATTGACAAATTTGTCTAAGACCCCTGAGCTTCGCATTTTTAGTTTTTCAAAGAATTGGAGTAGAAAAGCATTTTTGGGAAAAGTAAATTATCATTTTAAGATATTTCAAGTATAACTGGGAATTTGGAATAATAAAAGGAGCATATGGATGTAATTTTGTTGGTATTTGGGGCAAATATGGGGTCAGAATCAACATAATTGGAATATGGCATCAAATTTTCAACATAAAGGACTCAATGTATTAATAAACAACTTTAACTATTATTTTAGATCAAAAAAAATAAAAAACGATTATATTCAGGTGGAAAATGGTTTGAGACTAACCATCAAGACCTTTTGAGGGCCAAATCTAGAGGAAAACAGTCTGCTTAAAATTCTTATTTGAAGAAAATATTTAAGGTAATAGCAGATCATGTATCCTAATTATACACATCAATATTAGAGATAATTATGGTCCTTAGGACCCTAGGCCTAGATCTGGAGTTCTTTACCTCACTATTTACATATTTTAAGGAAAACAGTGTAATAAAAATTTTAATTTGATGAAAATATGAAAATTAATGGTAGACTTTACAGTGCAAGTGTGCTGTTTAAAAGACAAACTTTTTATAGAGATTATTGCAAATTATTTTGTTATTCACTACGTTCAAGTGAAAATAACTTGCTTTATTTCCTTATTCATTTAGCTTAACACCCCCTTTGTGGGTATCCTCCCCTATACAGATACTTGATGAGACAATACAAAAAACGCAATTTGCTTAGGATAAGGTTTAGTATTTGCTCTGCCTGATGGTATTTGCTTACAACACAGAAAGTTGTCATTCGACTCACAATGATTTAAATAACATAAAATGAAAATTGTGAAATATTCTAAGTTCAATATAATCAGTGTGCATCGTTTTCGTTCGTTGGATAACTTTAATGACTTCTTTCGTACAAAATTTTCATTGGATTTTTAATTCCTTTGGTTTGTGTCATCTATAACATACTCTTAACCTTTTGGTTGTAGATCATTAAATTGTTCATTAAGATATTTAATCGAGTTAATTCAAATTAAATTAAAAACTGTAAAACATTTAATTTCAACATAGTGTGTATCTTACTCATTCACCGGACAACTTCACATTGCTTTCGTTTGTTCAAGATTGAAATTGAAATTTTATTTATTGAACGTTTTCCTCATCTAATTTTCGGTTGAAGATGATATAAATTTGTTGCTTAAATGACTACATTGTTTGATTTTGTTCAGCCGACCATTACACTAGCCTAGGTGTGGTTCGATTGGTTTCAACGTTTTCTGTTGCTTTCCTTTTGGGTCAGTTCGGTCCTTTTATCGTATTCGCCATAATTTCAATTGGTGTTCTTTTTGGCTGTGCTTTTTCCCCCTCACTGATATTTTAGAGGTAAACAAACATTGGAGGTAAACCTGGCAGGAGTAAAAACCTCCTGGTACCCACAGGGGTCAGCATTCGCCATGTTTTCCAATCAGAGGAAAACCTTACCATTAAGATCAGTGGTCAAACCAACTTCGCACATGCCCATTATTTTGTCAGGATTGTTTCTATATTTCAATTTGAAGTCTTGGTTTGTTATTGTTATCTATAAAAAGAATAAATAAAATCAATTTTCGTTCTTATCTTTTTTCACTTCTTACAGTTGTCCTTTTTGACACTCTTGAATGGGTGGTGGGTGGGGTAGGCAGGGCTTCAACAAACCGTGTGAAGACCATGTGACACTTAGTATACTAGTATACTAAAATCTATTGCTAATGCCAGTTCTCTTTAAGTTAAGGCCTCATTGAAACATAAATAAATAAATTTCATACCCAGCTCTCTATGTAAGAAAAAAAGAACATACATGAACAAAGAGGTAATTATTACAAGAACATGAAGGGACAGTTTTGAAAAAAGCCTTTCAAAAAATTGTTTTGGAAATATGCAAGAACAAAGCTAATCTTGTCAAAATATACCAACTTAATCACAGCTGATGGCAACAAAGCTATCACGAACAAGGCTGAAGCTTAACACAAATTCTTTGTTAGTGTTTTCACAATAGAAGATACTATAGCATATCACAGGTGGAGTAAGATCTCGCTAAAAATGATTTGACGATTATCCAGATCACTCCAGATCACTTCAGTCTATGATAAACTCGAGAATTTAGATCCAAACAAATCTTAGGGAACTTATAGAAGCAAGTGTGTCAGCTTGTGGTGATTTATAATGAGATATGATTGTCAGAGGGATTGTATTGAGGTTCATGGAAAAGCTTTTCCAAATAAATAAATAAAAAATGAAAACAATTTTATCAATTGTGCTGTATTTCTTTTTCTCTCAGATTGAGAAATATTTTATTTAACTGGAGATTGTGACAAAACAGTCAAAATAATTTAATAACCTAATTTCTAACTAAATATTGTTTTCTTTCTATATTTTTATAGGGTAGATGAATTTTAACGTATGATATCTCAAAATTTAAGTTTACTTTTTCTGCATCTAATAGAATGAATTCCTAATGACAATCTTGACTAAATAGCAAATTGAAGAGTTACACTTTTTTTCTGAAACACCCAGTAGAATAGCCTCCCTCCCAAGGTTGTTGATGCACCGTCTATTGATTCGTTTAAGCGTAGACTTGATGAACATTGGAACAAAATCTGTTTCACAACAAGGAGATAAATGACAATTAGCCTCGTACAATTTGAAAATATTTCACATTGCAATATATTTTTTATCTAGGTTTTCTCTTTTATTTTGTTTTGCTCCCTCGTCTAATATCACCTTTCTTTAACTTGTTTTCCAATCGGTAATCCGATCTTCGTCTAGCAAAACTGATCCTTCCTCAAATGAAATAGCCATTTTGACCCCTCTCATTACCTTTTCTGCTACCTTTTTTAATGACGTTTGTTCTTTTTGAGTTTCATTTTTCCAAGCTTGTTTTATCCATTCGTATGTTGATGTGGCCATATAACATGCCACTCTATTATTATTTTAATTATTATTATTATTATTATTATTAAAAGTAAAATGTTCACACATAATATAAAGAAAAGTCTAGCAAATGCAATTATATAATTTAGTACATTCTCTTACCTCCTTCCCCACATGACAAGTAATTAATTTTGCCACAAAATCTTGTCTTTAAATTTATGAAAGTAATATTTTTTTATATGGTTATGATGCCAGACATATTTCTGTTTCTTATGGACTTGTCTTCTATGGACATTTACGTTGATTTGTTGACCCCAAATTTGGGAAACATCATTCATACTAGAAGTAGGGTAATGAGGGTAATGTTTCGTAATGACAAACTGTTGTGCTGCTTCTAAGAGTGATGAGTGATATTAAAACGTTTAATTTAATTATATAGCCTTATAGTTTCATTAGCTTAGAGTCCTAGTTTATCTTATGAATTTTACCAACTTGTAATTATACACCCAGATTTTATTTTAATTGTATTATTATGATTATGATTATGTTAATAAAAAAGTCTATCCAAAATAATTTTTTTATTGATTTTAAGATAAGTGTAAAACAGTTCAAATTTAAGTATAACATCCACAAATTGTGGCAAAAGTTGCAAAATATTTGCAATTCGTGTGGATATCTGATTTGTAAGAATGTGATTGGATAGTGTTTTTTGGACCACCAAAAATAAGCACCTTTAAATGGCAATAACTTTGTCAAAAATCAAAATTATTTGATGCAGATTGATAACAATTGGGGATTAGCTCGGGTTGGGAATGCCCATTTAATCATGCTCTTATCAAGATAATTGAAAGTATAAGATCAGTAATGGCTCAAAAGAAATTAGTTTTAAAATCCCTATACAAATCGTTACTAGCACGGGTGAATCACGGGTGCAAAATTTCATCTCTTCATTTCTTCCCTAAAGTGAAGTTTAATAAACCCTTTATTTGGCCCAAAAGTAACAAAAAAGCACCGTGAAAATTAGATCCCCTGGTAGGCATGCTTGAAATTTCAAAACTTTTAATCTATTACATTTATGTGAGGAAAGCTACCAATAGAGATGGTTTTGTTCAAAGATGTAGAAAGACATTTCATACTGCCATAATGTGAATTAGCAAGCATTTGAACGAACATAAAACTTGGAGACAAACTAGGCTAATATTTAAAAATAAAGATTGGCATATATACAATAAATCACATTTATTACCCGGATGATAGGGCCAAAAACCTGTTCGTTGATTAGGCCCTACTAACGAATTTGCCTATTTATTCAATTGTCTTGAAAAACAAGCTAACTGTCAGTTATCGGCTGAGAAAGAATTGTTTTTTTTTTTGTAGAGACTTAGGTGTTAGAATTACTGCGACGTCAATTATTTTCCATGAAAACAAGTGAAAATGTTATGATTTAACATTTTTATCTGTGTTCCTTAAAGGACAATTTCCTTTGTCTCGCATTTGAAAAATAAGTAGAATTCGCCACTTTTCCTTTTGCTTTCTTTATTTATCTTTCTTTTCGATTCTTCTCTGTTCACTTCTAATTCCCTTTTCCTTTTAGCAGTTTTTGCTGTTTACAGTTTTTGAAGTCATTAAAGTGCACTTGATCTTTTCTTCTTAACATTAAAGGTTTCAAATTTTTTTGTCATGTCATTTGAACATTTTCTTATAGAGAAAAGTAAAAAAGTTGTTTTAAAAAAGATATCTAACCCTCTTTTCTCTCTATTTTTGTTGTTTATCTGGGTAATAAAGCCAATATTAACTGGCTAGGTGGGTACAATCTCGAAAGATATCAGCCCTTGGACGACATATTAGCCCTTCCTGCGGTTGGGGGTAATACTGGCGTCATTGGGCTGATATTCTTAAGGATTGCCCTTCTATCCAGTTACTATTGCCTTTTTGGAAACTAACTGATGAGTAATTAAAAAAGATATCTCAGATTGTATGTGCCTGTCGCATATATCCCTTTTTTCTGGTTTAGATGAAAAGAATAAGGAAATAGTTACAAGGAGAGTTTTGAAGAATTATGAAATATTGAACCTGCAACATGGTTTGAACAGGTGCCATAGAATCAGTGCCGTTAGTTAGTAGCTATTCTCAAAAATTGCTCTAAGGATCCCTTTTTTCATGGCAGTTCATTACTATAAGGGCATGAAACGTGCATAATATTTTTTCTAAAACATATTTGCCAAATCGTGTCCAAATTCGGCCAAAATATCACTAATTTTTAATATTGCTGGAAAACAGCTTTCTTTGCTTTTTGCATGGAATTAGAGGGTAATGAGAGAAACATTTTGTGCAATGGTTACTTTTTTCAGGAAAATTCTGTTTCTGAAGATATTTTGAAAAAGGCTCTTGGTCAATTAATTGTACCATTTTTGAAATCACTTGAACTCCTTGTGTATATTTTGCTAGGTGTTAGACCTTCATAAAAAGTAGTCATATATATATATATACTTCATGCTGTCACATGTCTGCTCAAAAATAACTGGACAAGCCTGGAAATCGCTATTTTCTTATGTTGACTTTATATTCAAATAGGAAATACTCAGAAGAACAAAATATTTGCTGCCAAATAGTTGTTGAGATATAAAGAAAAAAGCTCTCGGTTAATCATATTGCACCAATTTTCAATCTTCAATATTTCATCATGAACCATTTGAGTATTCAAGTTGATATTTTGTATGTTGATAAACCTTCATGAGAGTAGGACATAAAAATACCAAGGATAGATACAGATTTGTTTATTGCTTTGCGAATTAACCTTGTAATGTTTACTACGCTTAGATTTTCCATTTTTCTAAACATCTGATCAAAACTCGGAAGTTTTTAATGCCAATCCTAATCTGCTTTTTTAAGAATAACAACATACTAAAGGTCAGTGACCTTTCTTTTTATCACAATTTTCTACAAATCTTTTCCAGGTTTTCTTAATGAGTTTACTAACCTTTATAATGTTTATGCATTGGTCAGAAAATCCACTATTTCTCAACAGAGTATTTTCTGCTGAAATTCATTTACCAAATTATTCAACTGTTACCTTTCTCGTATTTTAAGAAGCATTATTAAGATAAGGCTAGAAAAACGTTTCATTAAACAGTTGAAATCATCTCCTCTCTTACCTTACTTCCCCCCATTACTTTTCCCATCTCAAAAGCTCACAACTTAATATTGATTTTAGAATCACACTGAATTTGATCTTATCCATTTTGTCATCAGAGGCAGTTGAAGATTATCATCTTAGTTCTTCCATGCATGTGGGAAAATAATTGAAGAAGCCCTGGAGTGCATAACTTATTTTTCTTTTTCATGAATTTTCATAGATAATCTAGATATGTCATCATCTGTATATTTTTGCAACAATATTTTAGCTGTCAAGATCCCTTATTTTAGTTAGTAACTTTCGACTTCTCCCAGCGTCCTTCTTTCTCAAGTTTTATCTATGATAAAGAGCATTATTTTTCTTTTAAGTTTACATTGTAAGTCGTAAGTTATGGGAACAAATTTTTGAGAAGAAAGATATTGAATATATTGGATTTCATTTTATGCAATTTTGTTGGCATGTATTTTATAATTTTATTGTTTATTGTTTACTGTTCATTTGTGTTGGTTTTGTTCCATAGTTTTTAGAGATTAATACCACTCTTTTTCTCCAGGGTGATATTGGGTCAACTGGATACAAAGGTACCAAAGGAGCTTTGGGTGATGAAGTTACTGTAAGTATATTTTCCACATGATTTATTTGTCATTCTCAACATAAATTGCTAGAAATTCTACTATACTATTAGTTTCTCAGTCCATTAGTGACAGAATACAGTGAATACAGATTCGTATTTGAAACAAAAAATTCCTAACGTACCGTGTATTAGTAACAATATTTTTTGAATAAGTTTGAATGGCCTTTACAAAATACTTTTATTAAAGAGAAATATTGATGTCAACTCTTTTAATTCCATTGTTTTGTTGACATTTTTATGACACTACATTGTAATTCTTTGTTTTCAAACGAAATTTATTTCTTCTAGACATCTAGTGACAGGATACTGTGAAATGCTCAGTTGGCATTGACTCTTCTTTGTAACTTCATTGTTAGTTGCTCATTTGAGACAGGATAAGATCAGGGCGTGTTAACTATGTTACAATTTACATGCACAATGAATTTATCAGTGTCAAAATATCCTTTATTATATAAAAAATAAACAAAAAAGTGATTATCGGTTGATGAAATAAGGAAGAGTTATCAACCAAAGTGTCTTGTGCTATATTTTGTATAACGAAAGTGCCATTAGATCTAGTAAAAAAGCTCTTTCTGGTGCAAATAATTTTATTATTATATGGGTCAGTCAGAAATATATATGATGAGTTATTTTTCAGTGGGTCAGAAGGAAAAATAACTTGTCACTCTTTGAATTGAATTGATAGCAGAGCTTTTTGACCATCCCTCAGAAGGGCTGGCTTTGTGGGTCCTATGTCTGTCTCTTGTATTCAAATTACATTTTTCACCTATTAATGATTTAAAGTGAATTGCTGCTGGCTCAACTAAGAGTTTTTTTGTCACTTTCTCAAGTTTGAATCCTTAGTTTTGGCTGATATTGCATATTATGGGGATTTTTTTGTATGAAAAAAATTGTCTTCGAAATGATCCAAATTAGAGGTCCCTTTTTCGAGCTTTGATTATGTTTTGGCTGCTATTTCATATTCTGATACATATGTATGATGCTATGGTGGTCAAAAAAATTGTATCCATGAATTGAGCCAATTTAGCCTTAATTTGAGACCAAAATCAGGGTTTTGGTCAATATGTTGACTCTCCTGAAGAGATCTCCAGGTTGTAAAGTATAACACATAAATCCCATAATAAACCCCATAAAACTGATCCTTTTAATATACTAACTTGCTTGCATTAGTGGGTCCATTAGGGTGGTCCAAAAATTTTTTGAGAATTGGAAATTGTTGCATTTTGATAAAAAGTATTTTACACACATTTTTTATAAGAAACCTGCTGAAACTCGAGTAAATAGACATAAAATGGGAAATAATTGATATTTTTTCATTCTGTAAAGGGCAAAAATGGTCAGAAGCAACGATATTGCAACCATAATTGAGGTGGATCTGCCATCCAGCCGATATTTACTTCTAGAAGATGGAACATCAACCACAATCTTGGTCCCACGAAGTTGGAAAGGTCTGTCTCATCATGTTCTTTATTCAGTAAAAGATCCACCCTGAAAGCGGGTTTTATTGGATCAAACGAATAAGGGCGATATGCCTTCAACAATTCTATTACAATCTTCTTCTCTTTATCTGTATCCGGCGTGTTTTTGTCACACAGAGCGAGAACAACTTAATTCTTCGGTTAAGTAGAACATTTGAAGATGAATACTTCTTTCTACGCTCCATGCGATCTCGACATCGATACTTTCATATTTCTTAGCATTTCTCCAGAATGTTAGGTCCAACCTTGGTGCGGCTGTTGTCAACGCAGTAGTCAAAAAATATTGTCCATAAACCAGAATAACAAACATTGCCATCCTTTCGATTTGACTTTGCTGCAGATCCGTTATGATGTTTGACTCTTGAAGCTGTGGCAATACCATAAACATTTTCAGGTAGTAAATGGCTTTTCCCATAAACCTTGCATGGTGAAAGGCACCAGGCTGCTTCATGTTGAACGTCATTGCTACAGGCAGGGCGTCCTGTTTAACCGTACTTTTTCTTGTTATGGTACCACCCAAGGCCTGAGTTATTAACTCCAGAAGTTCTCGGTAGTCTTCTCGAGGAAAAGACCCGTCCGCACAACATTTCTCTGCCCATGCTTTTACCTCCAGAGCACGTTCTGTGGTAAATCTGTATGGACCGTATAGAGATATTTGATCACCTTCCCATGGAAAGCTCTGTAATTTATTTGGATCCGTATCTATGAATCTAAAGTACGCTTTAAAACGCTTGAACAGCTCTTCCTCTGGGCTTTTTGTTTTCCCAACAACTGCTTCATTTGCGTGAACGATATGTCTTTAGCTTGAATGGCGACGACATGCAAACCAAAGATTTGTCGAGTAGTTTTGCAGCTCCTATATTCTTACCGGTGTTGGATGCAGTCGTATCCCAACAATGACCAATGATATGGTCTTCATAGGTAAATGAACAGAGTGAATCTAACATTGTTACATACGATTTTTCTTTTTTACTTCCTCTGACCATCGTGCGACCCCTGTTTTTTACCCACGAATCGATCAAGGTTTTAATCCTAGCTACACAGTGATTTTTATTCAGCAACGGTATATTCGTTCTTTTCCAAATTTTTTCTAT
>JAUKPT010001974.1:0-14036 GCA_032273505.1 Nanomia bijuga | reverse complement strand
TGGTCCAACGACAACAAGTTTCAAACAGCTTCTTTCTTCGATGTGTTCGTCGAGAACGCCATTCAGTCCTAAATCACTTTAAAATCTACTAGATCAGCTTTAAATTGCGCTTTATAACAGTATTTCTCGTCGCGAACAGTCATTTTGTCTTCCTCGTCGCAACAGATTAAAATAAAATGTAAACACTAGGTTTTAGATGCAAGTTTTACGGAATGCGCGCTATTTATTTTAAACCTTCATGGTTGTAATTCTTTTGCGCAATTCGATTGGCTGATCAGTTTGATTGACAGACATTGTTTTCTCCCGTGAGATAATTTATGCAACATTCTAAATGTATATTCCGGAAAAAATCGAGCTGAAATTACCACCGCGATGGTTGACGAAAATTTTAAAAATGGATTACCTAGAAGGCTTCAAAACGACACTTTCCTACAAAATCTGAGACAATCATTTCTTCACCATGGTTGGAGAAAATTTTGAAAATTGATAACCTAGATGGCTTCAAAACGACACAATCCTACTAAATCTGAGACAACTATTTCTTCAACAGGCTTGAAGAAAACTTTGAACGTGGATAACCTAGAACGCTTTAGATTAAACAATCCTAATAAATCTGAGACAACCGTTTTTTTACCGTGATTGATGAAAAATTTAAAATTTGATAACACAGCAGGCTTCAGATTAAAACAATCCTACAAAATCTGAGACAACTATTTCTTCACCAGGCTTGAAGAGGATTTTGAAAATGGATAACCTAGAAGGCTTTAGATTAAACAATCATACTTAATCTGATAAATTAATTTCCTCGCCACGGTTGAAGAAAAATTTGAAATTTGATAACGCAGCAGGCTTCAGATTGACACAATCCTACAAAATCTGAGACAATTATTTCTTAACCCAGCTTGAAGAACATTTTGAAAATGGATAACCTAGAAGGCTTTAGATTGAACAATCTTACTGAATCTGGGACAATCATTTCTTCACCATGATTGACGTACATTTTGAAAATGGATAACCAAGAAAGCTTCAAAACGACACAATCCTGCAAAATCTGAGACAATCATTTCTTCACCATGGTTGAAGAAAATTTTGAAAATTGATATTTTAGATGGCTTCAGAACGACACAATCCTACCAAATTTGAGACAACTATTCCTTCACTAGTTTTAAAGAAATCTATGAAAATGGATAAACTAGAAGGTTTTAGATTAAACAATCCTTATTAGTCTGATACATTAATTTCTTCACCGTGGTAGAAGAAAAATTTGAAATTTGATAACACACCAGGCCTCCGATTGACACAATTTTACAAAATCTGAGACAACTATTTCTTCAACAGGCTTGAAGAAATTTTTGGAATGAATAACCTAGAAGGTTTTAGATTTAACAATCCTAAAAAATCTGAGACAACCATTTCTTCACCGTGGTTGAAAAAAATATTGAAATTGGATAACTTAGAAGCTTTCAGATTGACACAATCCTACCAAATCTGAGAAAACTATTTCTTAACCAGGCTTGAAGAAATCTTTGAAAATGGATAACCTAGTAGGTTTTAGAATAAACAATCCTTATTAATCTGATACATTAATTTCTTTACCGTGGTTGAAAAAAAAATTGAAACAACAAAAAATGAGACAACTATTTCTTTACCAGGCTCGAAGAAATATTCGAAAATGAATAACCCAGAAAGCTTTAGATATGACAATCCTACTTAATCTGATAGA
Source organism: Nanomia bijuga (assembly GCA_032273505.1). NCBI lineage: Eukaryota > Metazoa > Cnidaria > Hydrozoa > Siphonophorae > Agalmatidae > Nanomia > Nanomia bijuga. The sequence continues at coordinate 12,313 of JAUKPT010001974.1, read as the reverse complement.
TTAATTTCATCACCGTGGTTGAAGAAAACTCTGAAAATGGATGGCTTTAGATGGCTTCATAACGACACAATCTTACTAAATCTGAGAAAACTGTTCCTTCACCAGGCTTAAAGAAATCTTTTAAATGGATAAGCTAGAAGGTTTTAGATTTAACAATCCTAAAAAATCTGAGACAATCATTTCTTCACCGTTGTTTAAGAAAATTTTAAAAATGGATATTCTAGAAGGCATCAAAACGACACAATCTTACCAAATCTAAGACAACTATTTCTTTACCTGGCTTGAAGAAAATTTTGAAAATGGATATTCTAGAAGGCTTTAGATTAAACAATCCTACTTAATTTGATATATTAATTTCCTCAACATGGTTGAAGAAAAATTTGAAAATTGATAACCCAGAAGGCTATAGATTGAGCAATCCTACCAAACATAAGAAAACTATTTCTTCACCAGGCTTGAAAAAAACTTTGAGAACGGATAACCTAAAAGGTTTTAGATTAAACAATCCTAATGGCTTTAGATTGACAAAATCCTACAAAATCTGAGACAACTATTTCTTTACCAATCTTGAAGAAAATTTTGAAAATGGATAACCTAGAAAGCTTTAGATTAAACAATCTTACTTAATCTGATACATTAATTTCCTCAACATGGTTGAAGAAAAATTTGAAAATGGATAACCTAGAAGGTTTCAGAACGACACAATCCTACCAAATCTGAGACAACTTTTTCTTCACCAGGCTTGAATAAATCTCTTAAAATGGATAAACTAGAACGTTTTAGATTGAACAATCCTAAAAAATCTGAGACAACCATTTCAACACCGTGGTTGAAGAAAAATTTGAAAATAAATATCCTAGAAAGCTTCAGAGCGACACAATCCTACTAAATCTGAGACAACTATTTCTTCGCCAGGCTTGAAGAAAATTTTAAAAGTAGATAACCTAGAAGGCTTTAGATTAAACAATCCTATTTAATCTGATACAATAATTTCCTTAGCCTGGTTAAAGAAAACTTTGAAGATGGATAACCTAGATGGCTTCAGAACGACACAATGCTACTAAATCTGAGACAACTATTTCTTTACCAAATTTAAATAAAAACAACGTACACATCAACACACTAAAGTTTCAAAAAATAGTAAATCATAAATTGGTATATTGTAGATACCGGTTCCATGTTTTTTTAGATAATTTTTGGGCGCTGAGTCCGAAAATCATAGTGGTTTTGACTGAAAATCAAAATCTTGGCCGCTTCAACGGGAGTTTATGACGTCATAATGACCTAATTTTTGCCTAAATAGAAGGAATTAGTATCACACCATGCCTCTCCTTGATTATTATGGTTCCATATTTTTATAGATATTTTTGTGCGCTGAGTCCGAAAATCATAGTGGTTATGGCTAAAAATCGATATCTTGCCCGCTTCAAGGAGGGTTATGACGTCATATTAACCCCCCCCCCCCTCAAAGCGGACAAGATATTGATTTTAAGCCAAAACCACTACGATTATCGGAATCAGCGACCAAAAAATATTAAAAATAGATTGGTTTTGGTCCCCCCTCTATATATTGGCCACTTTTTTCAAAGAAACAGGAAACAGGAAATTTAACCTTGTTTCTATCTTTCTAATATAATACAGTAATTATAGAGATGGAAATAGGCTAACCACAAAGAGATTTATCCAAAGCTGGATTATGCTTTAAAGTGTCGTTCAACATCTCTACTTTCAACATATAAAACCCCACTGCCTAAATCATTGAGCATTATCCACAATTTTGACATATCGATTATACAAAAAAACTCGCTATCTAATCGAGCCAAAATCAGGCAGAAACACCATGAAATTATTTTTCTAAAAAGATATTACAAGTTCCTTCAAAAGTTAAGCTTAAACAAACAACAAGAGTTTTTCATATCATTAAGCATGATCTTAGAAGTACCAATGGACGTAATTTGCGATGTCTACTGCAACAGTGTAGAAGACTGCAAATAAGATCAATAACTGTGTAAGACTTCGATCAAATTGAATACTTTCCTTTGACAGACGCGTCTAGACGAACATCAACAAAATACCACGAGTCAAGGAATTTATAAATCTGCTAGATCTAAGATCATTACCTGAAGGTTGGGATGTCTGTGACTTACAAGAAATGCTTAACTTTATTTGTATTTATTAGGATATTAAATCATGTTTGGTTTGAAATACATTGCTATACTAATAATATCTAATTTAGTAAATTAGTAAAAAAGTACACTTAAGGTATTTTTGGGCAAGAATCACTATTTTTCTTAACCATGCCTCTTATAATATAGTATACATAAAGTGTGATACAGTTGGGATCTGTAAAAAACAAAACAAAAATGACAAATTATAGGGAAAAAATCTTTTTCAAAGAGCACAATTCAGGGTGGCCACTGAAATTTGACAATAAAACTCCAGGGTTTCCAGGGTTTTTTCCACGATATTCATACCATTTCCCATGGATATTTCATAATCTTTTACGCAAAAAGTTTGCTTGATCATTTTGATTATTACATGATAAGAAACAAACAAGTGTAACTATTATCACATTCGCTGATAAACTCCCCTCTTAATTTAGAAAAAGATATGACTTTGAGTCAAAATTGTGGGAAATGCAGCAGTAAATATTCTGGGCAAAATTGCTTAATTATTTATTTATTCTGCTTTAAAATGACCAAAAATGCTAAAAGAGCTAAAATTTAGCTTTTTCTGCCCTGTTTTTCTGTTAATTGGCACCAAATTCAGCACTTTTTGGACTAAAAAAATTGTAAACATTGACATACTTGTTCTTCAAACTATCCTGATTCAAATGAAAAAAAATAGACGAGGAAAGAACAGTCAACATAGTTAACTCAAGAAACTGATTTTTCATAGACATGCGGTTTCTTTAAAATATGCAGGACATAGTGCTAAAAAAAATCAAGTCAGGAATAAAAAAACATTCTTTTCCTTAAAATATGAAGAACTACATTTTTTGCCAAATTTTGATCCAAAAATCCTGCATGTGGACAATTTGCAAATTATGTACATAAAGATTTAAAATACATTTACTAAATCTAGAATATAACTGATAATTTTATATCTTAAGGGAAGAAATTTTCGAAAATAAATTCAGTGAAACATGTCTAAGCTGCATTTTCTTTCTTTTTTTATAGACTTTTGGGAGGCAAGAAATTAGTCAATTTGCAAAATTATATTCTGCAAAAATTTCTTCTTGAGCCCCCTCCCCAAAAAAAACAAACAAAACAAACAACCTGGTGTTGACATGGTTGGACATTAATCAACTATTTTCAAATTAATTTGACAATTTTCAACGTTTTTCAACATGTTTCTGCAGTTTTTGACTGTTGAAAAATGTAAACACCAAGTCTGGCGAAGACCTTTCTTAAATAACTTTCTTCCCAAGGTAACAAGGATATTGTATTTAACTAGGTAATTGTATGGAATATTACAAATTATCCTCATGGTTCATAGAACTTATGGGTAATGAAATTCTCTGACTTTTCCAGGTTTACCCTAAACCAAAAACTTCAACTTTCACTAACATTTCCATATGGCATTCTAATTATGTTTAAAATTATGTTCTTATTTATCTCACTCTGATCTGGGTTCCCCACAATAATTTTAGTTTATAGTAAATCTATGGACTTTTACAGGCTCTTGCAGTTTTACCTGGCCATATAAAAAATCCCTGGTTTCCACATTTCCCAGACTTCTATGAACCCCAATCTTAAATAGCATAGCATAAAAATGAGCAAATGTTGTCTGCATTTATAAGGTTCAGCGGGAAAGTATGGTTGAATATTAATGCTTATACTAAATGGTAATCAAGTTAACAATGAAATTATGTAAATATTGTCACAAGTTAAGTTATAAAAGTACAAATGTCATCAAGGAGAGGTTCTACTATATTCTATCCTCTTTAATCAAAATATAGTAAAGTTGTTCAGAGATTACATGTTCTTGTGGATGATACATAGAACAACAATTACACATCACAATTACATTTTTAAGAAGCGACTTTCATTTTACCATGGAAGACATCAATATGGCATTTGTGGGACAGGGAGTTTGAAATTTTGACGGTTGAATCGTAGCAAAATCAAAGTTCATCTCATTTTTTTATTAAAATATTTCACATTTTTGGTAAAGGGGAGGGGGGAGTTTTTATCATGAAGTCACATTGACGTCTTCCATGGCAATATGTCTCCCCTACTGTCACTTTCACAAGATTTTACAATGTAAAATATATAATGTACTGTGTGTACAGATTTGTCTAACTTATAATATGCATGCAATAAATTTCATTTTATGCATATAATTTATATTCAACAATAATAACATATGGATTAAATAGAACTTAACATTATTTAAGCAGTTTTTTTTAATTATAATAACACATAGACTACTAGGCATATCTATGTATGGTAGCATTTAGAAAATTAGAATGGTAGAATATTAATGGCATATCACTTCGACTTAACAATGTATCAGAAGGAAAAGCAGCAAACTGAACTGTTCGAATTGTTTCAGATTTGCAGTTCACACTAAAATACATGTTGGTATAAGTGAATTAATGATTCAATATGATTATCAGATGGATTTAATTCAGAAATCGGATACTCTCTTTACACCACGCACAACTATCTCCTTGTAAATTATACGAGTAAATAGTATTATCTATGTAAAATTAAATTGTGTTAATGGCTTCAGTCGATACGAACCAAACCAAAATTAAAAATGAAACAAATGACGGACATTATGAATAACGAGACTCCTTCATTCTTCTCAGTAGCTTGCCTTTCTGTGTGGGATAATGTCTGAATTTGTGTGTCGCGTGGTGGATTCGATAGTTAATTATTCGCATAATTAAAAATAATTTAGAAAAGCTACCATCTTGTCTCGATTTGCAAATCCTGTATTTTGATTGGCTATTAGCAAAAACATAAATGTCACGCGATATTCACACATTCAATTTCCATGGGTAGCCTTAACTAAGATGAGAAATATAATCAAAGGTATAGAAAACAAAATGGCGAAAATAAATATCTTTATTACCATCAAAAAGCTTTTATTATTAGGAAATCGTTGCAACGCAGTAAATTTAAGTAAACAAATACAAAAGATGTGATTCAGTTTTAACAGCTTTTAATCTTAATCAAAAAGTGTACCGTGCATTTATATCAAAGGGGCACTTGAAACTTTTTTTTTTGCTAGTTCAAAAGCATTCTGGTGTACAAAAAGAAAACGCATCTCCAAATACCGATGTTTGAAGAATGGCCATAGACCATAACTTCGTCATAAATCGATATTTTTTTTTGGTTCGCCCAATGAAAGACCCTCGAATTAGAAGATGAAAATTTGGGGCTACACACTACCAAGGAGTGTCCCTTTAAATATGCCCTGCCAACTAGTCCATGTAAAATAGGGTTGATATAATAAGCGAGTAGTCAGGTTTCCTCTGCTGAAAGAGAATCAGGATAATCAACTTTATGATACATTTCATGATAATCAAGTATCTTTAAATCAGGAATTGATTCGTAAATGTGCCGGGGTGCAATATCATCATTTTCGTCGGTGTATGTTTGCACTGGACGCAGAGGAAGCATATTTCCCAAACTAGTTGCACGTTTATTCGATGTTTCTTGATATTTTTTCCTTAAAATTATAACCAAAGCAATGAGGGCAAAGAAGGTTGTTACTAAAAACCCACTTAATATCGGAATCATGTAATATCGGAGTTTGATTTCTTCTTCTTTCCTCCAGTCGTTGTTTTTTTTATATCCTATTGTTCCATTAGATTGTTCTATCTTTTTAGAAGGATCAACTGTTTGGAAATCTTCTACTTCCTTACACTCCTTTTGAGTAGTATTATAAGAATGAAGTGAAAGAGATATAAGTACACAAAAACTTCTTATTGGTGTTCTGGAAATCATACTACGACAATGCAAATGTGAAGAGTCTAAACGACAAAATTGGTTGATTTCTTTGTTAATGTCAATTTGAATACCATCAACGTAAAAAGATAGAGATACTATCAAACCTATGTAATTTCTATTCAGACATAACCACCCTAATCTGAAACTAATTTCCGATCCAGATTGTACAACTTCTACGCTTTGAATTTGTTTCGGGAAACAATAAATGAATGACGAAAAAATATGATATTGATACATCTTTCTTTTGTAAAGAAATATTATTTGGAACGATGAACCCTTCAATCTAGCGATAACGTCACTGCTGTACATACAGCTTATCGTTTTGTTAGTGCATTTGCAATCATAAGGTTTTGACATTAGAGCACTGCTGCTTTGAATTATGTTGTTCCAATCATCACCATTTTCATACCACGGATATGCCAGAAAATTGATAACGAAATATCTATAAGAATACACTCCTACGCAGGTTGCTTTAATATCAGAAGTAGAGTGTCCAACATGAAGCAAGACAATCATTATTAGTCCAAAGTTAGTCTTACAATCGCGTACTTTAAATTTCGCCATTAAATTGCATTAGATTATCCTCGTTTCCGCATATGTGTTTATTTTCCTAAAATAGTATACGTTTTATAATAATATATTAAAGCACGGGTTTGAAAAGTTACAAAACGAGGCGAAGCCGAGTTATAGCATAAAAATTCCCCTTTTCAACTCAAACATATGCCAGAGTATTGTTTCTATATTTCTTTTCTACTTAACCCCGAATCATTACTTCTCTAAAGTATTAATGGACAATTAATCACCCTTAAGAAGACATACTAACGAGAAAGGCAATTTTGAATATATTTTTGAGTGCATCCTTGCTCGTATAGAGTCCGACTGATTGTAGGTAAAATGGTGACGACACGCTTGAAAATATTGATTTTTGACCGAGTTTTGACAATTCAAAGATGTTTATTTTTATGGTCTTAAAAAACTGTCTTTCCGAGAAAACCTAATTTGTGACGTCATCTTGGGATCCATTTTACAAATCAGGTATTTTTGAGTGTAGACCTAAGTGAAAAAATGTCTTTAGAAATTCAAAAAGTAGGTTTTGAGACATGACAATTAACACAACTTCCGGTGTGACGTCATTTATAATGAGTTAAAGAATATTCGGAGCAGTTCACATATTGGCTTAAAAGTTCTTGGCAGTGGCGTGCTGGGAAATGCTTAGCTGGGGGAGGCCAAACATCTTTTCCAAAATGAAGCCCCTATATTTTATCGATTTATTGCTCCCTAGATACCACCTACGGAATAAGTTGAGGTCGAATAAAAGCACTTTTAGATGTCCACTATGGTTTGAAAAATGTTTAGATGTAACCCTTTTTTAAATGCCATCAAAGCCATCCACAATATGGTTGGAGAAATTTTCAAAAGTAAACATTTCCGAATTACTTAACCTTATTTTTATTGGGGGTGTAAAATTACACCCCCGAATCACAAATTTAAAGTTGTAGAAAAATAATGGTTGGCCGAAGGACCGCCATGAATTTTCATCTAATTTACACATTTCTTGAAAGAATGACGTCGATTCCATGCCCCAAAACAACTTTTGGGGTATTTTGTTGAAGGGCAGTGCTGTAATTTTTATACATTTTGAATTGTTCTTTTAAAGTTTTGAAGCTAGTTTTTGTCATCTAAATTTTTTCAAATAATTTAATTTTACCTTTCTGGTTTGTGAAAAGTGTTTTAGAGTCTTTATGATTCATAAATTTTAAAATATGAAAGAAGTTTTCAATTTGGGACCTAAAATCACTCAAAATAGGGAAATAATTGCTTTATTCTGTTTACTTACTCTGGAAATTGCTTATGTCAACAAAAAAATATGCTGACTATTGATAAATTAGTAATGAATGTTCAATACTTACTGGTTGGACTTGCTTCATACCGAAAATCTAGGAAATTGCATCATTTTTTTTGGAAAATAAGTAGGTTCCTTAATGATTTATGAAAAAGAGCCCAATAAAAATAGGGTTAAAACCCATTCTAATGTCTGTCTCAAAATAAGTGACACCTGACACATATTCATCAATGGTAATTTTAATATTCAATCTTTTTTCAAAAAAAATTTTTCACGCGAAAGACGCCGTACCTAACTTGGGAAGAAAAAAAATATAGACCTCGTTCTTCCATCTGAAAAATGAAAATGAAAAAATAGATTTTCTGTAGTTTTTGGCGCATTAACATCAAAATTTCACAGCTGAATGAGTAACATCTGACAAGAGTACTGGCCAAGTTTGAGCATATTTACACAAATAGATACGTTTTTATGGGCCTCCAAAGTAAGCCTACATGACCCCCTTCATATACGGTTTGTTTACATTCCAAAGAAGTCATTAGCATTGAAAATGTATGAACTCATTGATTGCAAAAATAGAAAGAAGAGGGCGCTCATTAAAATATTGATTGCTTGTATGTGCCAGGTGTCACTAATTTTGAGACAGACATTAATTTTCCATCATGGCTGGAAAACTTTGTAAATGTTTGCACTCTTAAACCTATTATTATTTTGGGAGGGGGGGTGACATTACACCCCAAGCACAAATTTTTATCGAAACGAATTTAGTTTTACATTATCTGAGAGAATTACGTCGATTTCGTGCTCCAAAACTTTTTAGGGGTATTTTGCTGAAGGGCAGTACTGTAATTTTTATACATTTTGAGTTTTAAAGCTTTTAAAGCTTTGTAGCTAGCTTTTGGTATCTAAATTGTTTCAAATACTTTAATTTTACTTTCCTGGTTTGTGAAGAGTCTTACAGAGTCTTTATGATTTATAAATTTTCATATACATAAGAAATTTACAGTTTGTGACCCTAAATTACCCAAATTTGGGAACAATGACTAAAATTGCCTTACTCTGGATATCTCTGTATATTATGAAAATTGTTGATTTCCGCAAAAAATATGCTGACTATTGGTAAATGAGTAATGCATTTTCAATACAAATTGGTTGGACTTGCTTCATATCAAAAATCTAAAAAATTGGATCCTTATTAAGGAAAATAAACGACGTATGGAAAAAGCCCGATAAAAATAGGGTTATTTAGGTTGTTTTTTAGGTAATCCTTAAAGCTTGTCTAATTTAGACTCTTGATTGGTTGAAAATTATGTCATCAAGAATCTGATTGCTCATTTCGAAATATCACAATCTGATCTGATCTTAATGTCAAAAACGATGATAACATTTTTAAATGAACCAATCAAAATCTTGATGATGTAATTTTCAACCAATCAATAGTCAAAATTAGACAAGTTTCTTACTGTATTTGTAGTGTTCAATATTTTGTTCTTTACACATGTTGGTTTAGAATTCTATGAAAAGTCTCAATGAACTATAGCTGTATCTAAGATGTTTGTTTTTTTTGTAATGGCAACATGGGAGAATTCTTAGAATGCAAAAGATGTGAGATATGCTTCAGCGTGTTGCTTTTTATCAGTTATTATTTCAATTTTTATTTCTATTTCGCCGTTCCTCAAATTATGTTTGGAGGAATGATAAATGAATGTTTGCTGGTCTAAATAAATAACAGAAATAGGATGTTGGTTCTGTATTGAAACATACACAAGAATATGAAGAATCTAGATAAAGCAAAGCAATTTGCATATCAAATTCTCGAATTTCATACAAATTATCGCTTATTTGGTTGGTTGTAAATCACAGCATGAAGAATGTGATTGGTTTTCTGAAAAATATTTTTGTTCATTTTATAGCTTTAAACAAAATATCAGTGACATTTTAAAATGAACCAACCAGATTTTTGATGTAATCATCAATCAATACTATCTTGATTTTTTTGAGATGCATTGTGTGGCTTTATTTTTCATTATTGTAAGGAATGAAAAAATATGAGTAAACATTGGTATTGGCCATTGGTATGTATATGTACTTTTGCTACTTTGTCCCAACAACAATTGATTGGGTCTAGGAATTCTGGATGATGGGTTCATAAATCTAGTTTTGGTGATATTTTTTGTATCTTCATTGATTTGCAAGATCGGATTTTAATTTACAGTTAATTTTCTTAAAAAGCCACTAAATGAAAATATCTTAAGTATATTTTTACTTGTTTATCAGGATATCTCTCATGAAAATCAAATTTGACTACAATTAATGTTCTTAAAATACATTTTCACGCATTTTTACGCTTTGGTGTTAATTATATGGTAAAAATTAGTCATAGTACCCTGGGGGTACTGCAGCAGTTTTGATCCCTTGAGGGTACTTTGGGCATACGTGCTGGATTCTTAGTACCCTGCCCCGCATAGTGTGACCCCCCCCCCCCAAAAACAAAAAAAAAAAAAAAAAAACCAGCGGAGGGGGGATGGAAAATTTCGCAGAAGGCGGGGGGAAACCAAAAGTTAAGGGGGGATTGATTCAAGGCTTTGGGATGAACATTTTCTTAGATATTTTGTATGAAAATTATTTTTCACAAAAATAAAATTTCTTAAAATTTGAAAACGCATCTTATTTATTAAATGAAGGTCCTGTTTCAGAGCTTTAAGTTCGGTAATCCAAGGGTCATAAGGGAAATAGAATGACTATATCAGACTTTGGATGAAACCATGATTTTAATTTTTAGTTGTTAGCTTTGCAGAATTTTCATCATTGTATTTAATGTATTTCACTACTAAAATTAAGAAAAACAAAATTCTCGTTAATGTGGGGGTTGGGGGTTCTAGAGGTTGGGGGGAATACTAAGTTGGGGGCTTAAATGAAGGTTGGGGAAAGGTTGGAACCCCCTTGCACACTATGCCCCCTCCTGCTATGAAAATATATGGAGTATATTTTTTTCTTGTTAACAAACTTTCTATGAAATTTGCCAAGAAAGATAATGATATGCTAAGAAAAGCAATAGACCACATTTAGCTGTTTTCATCGAAAATCCATGCCTTCTGTCCTTGCACATATTTTTTATATACAATAACCTCGTTTATAAGTTTATAAGTTTATAAGGTAATTTTCTTAAAATACCACTACATGAAAATATCCTAAGTATATTTTCATGAGAATATCTACATCGAAAAAGCATGGCTTCTTGTCATTATCTTTATCTTTTATATATGTTTTTGATGTCATTATCTCTTATTCTTTTTGAGAAATACAATAAGCATACCATCAATCATTTTTCTTGAACAGCCCCCCTGCTATAAGATATTAATATAACATTTGGAATGTTTACGATGACTTTGATAAATGGATTTTAACGTGTCACACTTTTTGCATAGTTCCTTCAATTATCATGCTTATTTTTTTGTGTACACTAGCTAGTAATAGAACTTAGCAAGCGTAAACACAATGACTTTGATATTTTTAAAATCATTTGAACTATACTGCACCCCCTGAAAAGACGGAATTTTAACATACGCGTCATGATATAAAGAATGTGTAAAGCGCAATGGACCGATTAATTATGAATGTCCCTATAGTTTTAAGTTATAAAGCATGCATGATCATTATCAAATAATTAGTTTGTAATAATGATTATTCAGACAATAAATAAATAACTCACGTTGTTGTTACAAAAAATAGAAATTACTTATTAAATTTGATGGATTAAAATCATGTTTTTACTGAGTATATTTCGAACTAAATATAATATTTATCTATGAAAGCTGACTTAGACTATTGTGCAATATGCATTCGCGAGTGATATCCAAACCGTGATACCATGTATTCTCGTTACTCGAGCTTTTACATGAGCTAGTATTTAACTTCTACCATTTCTATTATAGCACTAGTTATAATAACATGAGTCTAATTACACCATTAATAAATGGGGACCTGAAACCTGAGAAAAGAAGTGGACATATTTCGGTTTTCCACCGTGGCGTGTTCATCGTGTTTGGTGGGTACGGGGAACGACATGGCAGCACTAATGAATACTTGATATCGAATCACTTATGGTGCTATAATGTGGGTGCATCACAGTGGACCAGGTATTCGACAAAAGGTAAGGAATTATTGCCAAATTTAGTCTATTTTTAGCCGTTTGATTGGTTAGAAATAACAGCGTCTGAAAGCTTCTTGGCTCAATCCAAAATATCACAATTTGATGTTTTGTCAAGCTCCGAAATAAAGAAAACATTTCTGCTTGAACCAATCAAAATCTCGATGATGCAATTTGATACAAATTAACCCCCAGTCGATTATGGGGGGGAGGCAATCTTGCCCCCCCCCCCCCTGGTATAATTTCTCTCATAACTCGTTTCCTAATGAGCCGAAATAAAATATGTCTAAATTTCTATCTAGCTTTGTTCATACGAACGATATATGTGTTTAATAATTTATTATTTCTTTGAGCAGGCGT
>JAUKPT010001973.1:0-14036 GCA_032273505.1 Nanomia bijuga | reverse complement strand
TGATGACTACTGGGAATGGGACAACTGAGACTTTGATGACTACTGAAACTGGGCCAACTGAGACTGTGATGACTACTGGAACTGTGACAACTGAGACTGTGATGACTACTGGGACTGGTACAACTGAGACTGTGATGACTATTGGGACTGGGCCTACTGAGATTGTGATGACTACTGGGACTGGGACTGGGACAACTGAGACTGTGATGACTACTGGGAATGGGACAACTGAGACTTTGATGACTACTGAAACTGGGCCAACTGAGACTGTGATGACTACTAGGACTGGGACAACTGAGACTGTGATGACTACTGGGACTGGGCCACCTGAGACTGTGATGACTACTGGGACTGGGACAACTGAGACTGTGATGACTACTGGGACTGGGACAACTGAGACTGTGATGACTACTGGGACTGGGACTGGGACAACTGAGACTTTGATGACTACTGGGACTGGGACAACTGAGACTGTGATGACTACTGGGACTGGGCCTACTGAGACTGTGATGACTACTGGGACTGGGCCTACTGAGACTGTGATGACTACTGGAACTGGGACAACTGAGACTGTGATGACTACTGGAACTGGGCCAACTAACTGCTTTAATGTTTTTATTGCTTTTTGTGTTGCGTTGTGCGTCTTTGTTGTCCGTTTATTTTTGTTCATTATTGTCTGTGTGTTATTCGGTGTCATCTACATGCATGGGAGCTTTCTATGCATGTAGATTGTTTATGTGTCTGTAGGTGTGCGTCTGGGTATGATACTGAACGAATGAGTCTGAACGTGTGTGCCTGTCAACACTTGTATAAGATCTAAAATTGTTGCTGCTGGTATTGTCAATGAAAAACATTTTTTTTTACTTTGATCCCCCAGTCATTGTAAACAATAATTGATTCGTAACATCTCTATCTAAGTACAATATTGCCCCCCCAAAAAAAACAATATTTGATCTATTTGGCTACCACTAAGAATATCAGCAGGGTGGGTCGGTGAGAACAATTGGCATTATCATATACAAGTGTTGTCTGTCAGTCTGTCTGTCTGTCTGTTTGTCTTTAGCAACTGTGTATTTCTAGGTAGTGATAGGGTAACATGCATGCTTGTGTTCCAAGTTTATTCCAATTTAATGAAATTTTTGGAAGAATAATCCCATAAAACTGCACCATAGAAGCTAGTATTGTAGACAATATTTAGCCAAATTTCCGTACTATGGTGAGTATAGTGAAATTCTTGATTTAGTTCATTATTCTTTGAAATGTATATTGCTCTTTTTCTTGTATATCTTGCTCAAGCAAACCATCTTTGTTGTTCGTAATGGTTGTTCAGAGATGTTTTATCTTGTCAACCCATGGGAGAAATTTCTCATTCAGAGACAATTTCCTGACAGGTATTTTTTTCTTCAAGAATGCAATGCATTTAGTTTTGTTTTTTTCTGGGTTCTCATTTGTACTGATAGTTAAGTTGTGTTCTTTAGCGTACAAGGTACAAGTATTTATCATGTTTTGCAGGCTATCAATTGATGGCGATAAAAAAACGATATCATCTGCGTAAACAACGATTCCCACGAACTTGCCCTTGATCCAACATCCTTCACGTTTCTTACGCATCGTCCTTATCAAATCGTCAATATATATACAGAAAGCTTTCGATAACCAACCATGTACACATATTTGTTCCACAGTTCCGTTGATAGCTGAATTGAAACTCGTCTAAGTTGAGCTTGTCTCCAAATAAATTGAGAATCACCCAATCAAAGATCTTAAGGAGTATACTACTCAACGCAATAGAACGATAGTTTTCGCTAGATTCCACGTTACCAAGTTTGTCCTTTATCAAGGGGACGATGGTAGCTGTAAGTAATATTTTACTGATATGGCCATGAGTTAAGAAGAGTTTGAAAATGTTAGAAATATGATAGGAAAGTGAATTATTTGCGTTCTGAAAGCAGTTCGAATTGAATGTAAATACAGGATCATTTTTGTTTGGATTCATTTCATTTATAGCATTTTTTATTGTCTCAGTTGTTACTAACTCTACATCCTTCAGTGAATTATCTGCTATCGATTTCTGTATTTCATCTAATATCTTTGCAGTTCCATCCCCATCGTTAATAGAATTGTAAAGATTACTAAATACTTAAGAAAATTGACCAGTTGGTTCGTTATTTCCATCTATTGGTATAACATTTTAACTTTCTTCATGTTACGAAGTTTGCTGAATATGTTATCTTTACCATTGAGACTACTATTCAATAATTTGTCTGTAATCATATTTTCAAATGTACGCTTGCATTTTCTAATAGTGTAGTGGTACCAGTTTCTCGTTTGCTTCATAATCTTATTAAGTTCAGTATTCATGGGCTTGCCAGCTGAAGTCCAAATGGCATGCCAGAATTTAGCGTTATCAGCGAAAGGCTTTACAATGTCACTCCATCCATGTACTATCTTTCCCTCTCTACTAGTTAGGTGTTTAGTTGTATCTACTGATGTTATTCTTTCATTTACTTTCTCCAACACTGCTAATGTGTAATTATCTATGTCGTTAATATGATTTTTGTCAACACAGTGTGCATTCATGCAATTTCGACAATGCAGAATTTCAATTTCATTGAGGTGACTATCAAGATCTGTTCCCAATCACAATCATCTTATTTTAAAGAATTGCACTTTTTCTTTGAATTGCTTTTATCTTCAACCTCAGAAACGACTGTCAAAAGTTCATCTATATCACAATATATGGGGCAGTGATCTGAAGTAAACGAGGTGCAGAACACCTGCCTCTTGTTTATATAAAATGCGCTTGTTTATATAAAATTAATTAGATACAGGATCTTTCTGTGCTTTTTGGCAGCTACCATTGTAGTAAAATCGAAGTTAATTATTCAATTACTATTCATTTAAAGGAGAGGTCGACCCAGAGAAAAAAACACTTTTACTTGTACATATCCATTATCGATACCATTATGATTACTTATTGACAATCTGCCCTGCAATTAGGTTACAAGAAGGCCCCATTTTTGCCCATCTTTAAAATTAACTTGCGATGTCACTGTCTCACTAGAACACATATCATATTTCTAGTTAAAAGATGATATTTGAGTTTATAGTCTTAGATCAAATTACTTCATAAAACCCTAATTAATTATTTACTAACATATTATTAATTTACATCGCCTTCTTCTTATTAACACACAAAAACAAAAATATTCGTTATTAAAAGAAGTTCTTCTTAAATAATTAATAAAAAATAAAATTATGTCAACATTTGAGAATTTTCATAGCCCAATTTAATTGATAATCAGCTAAGTGTCTTGAAACCAAGTGAAGACAAAGAAAAACTTATCATCTTAACAAATCTTTTGAAATTTTGAAATTTCAGCTACTTGTTCCAGAGATGAGATATGCTTGCAAGGCTTAAAATAATTTTCAAAACTCCATCGGAGGAAATATCTGGTGGACTTAGATTTGGTTCAGATGTTATCTGATGGTGTAAAAATTCAACATTTTTTTAAAATTTTGACCCCCACCTCTTCCTACCCTTACTGCATCTCTTTTACTGTTTAGACTAGCAGTTCCACATATTCCCTTTGAATATGAATGCCATTCAATCATCAAGATTTCCAGCCAATAAAACTTATCAGAGGCCATAGGACATATCTTGTCACTTGAAAATTAGTGAATGTCAAAACTAAATAAGACATTTTCTGACTGATGGGAGACAAAGAAAATTTGAAATGATTATTAACAAGAAAAAGTTTATAAAAGGAACTAAATGCTTACAATAATATGTTTATAAGTAACGTTTTTATGTTAAAAAAAAGTTCAAGGGTTTATCACTCACCACCCTCGCTTTCTGAATCACTTAAACTTTTTAGATGTCTTCGTTTGCCTGCGCGCTTTGTATATTTACGTGGACCTTTCTCCTTTGTTACTCGCCTGCTGACATCCTCCTACCACAAAGAAATCGCACCAATCGGATCATATACCTCCCACAACAAACTCTTCTATGATTCTTAAAATATCGTCCAGACGGCCTTCTTTCAGTGATGCGCAATCTGCTGTCACATCACGTTTCAGTTTCGAAAATATCCTTTCCAATTTGGCATTTGAAATTGGCAGCGTAAATAAAAGTTCTATCAGAGTGAGGGCGGCCCTCCAGTTTTTGCATCGGGGGGATGGAAAAGAGTTTTGTCCACGTCATCGTACATGTTGCCATGGATATCAAGAGTTTCTTTAGCATATTTCACAAGCTCGTGCCACTGATCAACGATGTCGGGTGCTGAGTAGTCGACCCCAGCTTTTTTTAGTGGAGTTTCAAAATGGTCAACCAAGTCATAGATAATCTCATCAGCAAAATCCTCTTCTTCTCTTTCCCATCTTTCACAGTTCAGGACTGTAACAATGGATTCTACAGGCTTTCTTGATTCATCTTCTCGGGTGAGCCGCTCTGTCAAAAAATCACGTACAAGACCAGCAAATTGATTTTTTTCCTTCTTAACACTGCTTTTGGCTGTTTTAAAGTTTTTCTTTTTCACCCCTTGGTAGAAATACTCTCCAAACTGTTTTACTTTGGATAGAAAATCACAGACGTTGGGAAGCTTCTCGCAATTCTTTTCCATGAAAAGATCCAATCGCTCTAAGGCTCTGTCAAAAGCTTTGACAGATTCAACAGGATTGACGTCGTCTTTCTGATATGCTTCCTGAATAATCATTTTCGACGTGTTCCACTTGTCCAGGTATCCCTTCATTTTTGCTTTCTCTTTTGATGTGTACGTTCCATCATCAAGTATTTGAGTTAAATGTTCAATGTAAAGGCCCCATTTATCCCTGCACATCTTCAATTTGTGGCAAATCCAACGACTTCCATTGGACTTTTTTGGCTTGATGCTTCCTGTGTCAAATTCGTACACCTTTTCATATTCCTCGTAGAAGAGGTAGACGGTAGAGGAAGAGGTAGAAGAGCTGACGTAACATCTCATCAACATGAGCATCTTCCAGGCTAAGCTCCAGCCAATGAGCTACACACCACAAGAAAATTATCCACAGTGATTTCTTTTGTAATACCGTTTAGATACTTTCTTTGCATCCACGATTGACGGATGCTCCATCTGAACAGAATCCAACCAACCTATTCTCATATGGTTGATCAAAATTTAACTCTTGAAAACTCTCATCGATTGCCTGAGTGATGGATAGATGATTGGCCCCTTTTACATGTATCACGCTCACAAAAGATATGTAAACTTTTACACTATCACTACCAACAGGCAAAGGATCGAAATGGGAACAACAGATAACTTCGTTTTCTCATACTGCCACATCGGTTGACCCATCACACATGACACTTAAATATTTCGCTGTGTTCAATTTTGCTACTAATTGGTTTTTCAAATCATCTCCAATATAACTAAGAACATTCACCAAACTGGTATTGTGTAAGTATTTACTGCCGATATCGACCCCATGCTTGATTTCCAGCTGGAGGATTTTCTTAATGACAGAAATTGGCAGCTCATTCTTTATCGAAAAATACACTGTCTCGAATTTCATTCTTATTCGGTCAAGGTCCTGAGGTGGCATATCTTTGAAGCAGGAAAGGATGTTAGCTGCTCCGGACGATTATTTATTTGCTTGTTCATCCAATGCAACAGCTTGGCTGTCCAGATAAAGTGTGTCCATTATATGCACGTCAAAGAGCAAAGCTAGCTGCAACTACAATAACTATACTAACACCTATGGATTTTAACCACTTTGCAATTTCCGAATCACTCTACCTATACGGTCACGTGCGTTTTCCTGATGCTGAAAACAAAAATATAATTAGTGCAACAATAACATATCTAAAGGAGACAAAACGTTTCTCGTAATTCTCTTGGGGATTCTTCCCCAATTCCCTTTTTATGCCCCAATTTCTGTCATTTACTATTGACTTATTATTTGGCGTTCTTTTTATGTATATTAAGTTATGTATTGTATATGATTTTTATCATAGTTTTTATTTTTTTAAAGTAGTTGTAATACTCTAGGAAGCTTCTGCATATGGCTTTATTTCATGCCATTGCAGAATGCATGTTGTTTCTAAGAAAGAAAAGAAAGAAAAAAAAAAGAAAAAGATAAAGCTTGTAAGCAAGAGTATGGGGGTGCTTTGGATTACCACTTTTATTCCTTGATAAAAATGTCACTGAAGTTCGGCAGATTGCGAACTTTATCTTCAAACTTGATACAAAATTTGCATTTAAAATTTTGTGCGTTGCCTAAGGAATCCGTTTCATATTCTAACCACTCGGCTACATTGTAATTTGTAATTTCTGACTTCCACTTATCGACAGTTCACAGTAACTTTACCGTCTGATCTAACATCCTTCCTTTGTTTTGGGTTTTTCTTGCACGTGGGAATAGAGGAGGGGAGATTTACTTCCAGTACCTGAGAGATAGATTTTCGATCATCAGATTTTGCAAAGAAATGTAACGTTTTTTGCTATTTGGCTTTTGTTTCACTTTTTTTAAACTATAATGAACTAACTACTTTCGATTCATTACCTTTCTTGTTGTTTCTCTCGACCTCCTCAGTGTTTGCGTCGTGACTACACTTATGACATATTCCAATTCTCTTCGCCTCCTCACAATATCCGGCATTACCACTTGCCTCCGTCGAACGCACATTACACACAGGATCGGAACATACAACACAGGTGTACTTTGTTTTTCTACTACATTCCAGTACAGAACATGCTGGAAAGTCATCTTGATAATTTACCATATTTATTTACAATTTACTTTTTCACTTCACTTCAACTCTCACCAACAACTAAACTTTCATGTAAACAATTAACGCGATACAAAACATTATTTGCTATGATTTACATCAGCTTATAATATAAGATGATCTGACTTTTGACAGGTAAAGGAACGAAAAATGTAAACGACTAGGGAAAACGAACAAATTTCTAGATATTTTCTCTCTTTAACACTTATTTTTTGATCGATATGAATATAAAAGAATATGAATTTATAATCTATAAGAATCGGACAATTCAGAGTCATCCTCTAACTCACGTTTTAGCCGTTCATTGAAATAACATATGGAACATGATTGTAAATGGTGTAACCCCCTTTTCTGAGGACTTCACAATAAAAAGTGAATGATAATAAAAGAACAATCAATTACAACTACGTACTGTTGTTCGCAGAAAAGAAAGATATCTCACTACTATTAAAGAGGAGAACTCCATTGTAAAAAAAAGAGAGCGAAAAGGAGGGAGAAAGGAGAAAAATGGGTTAGATATTTGATTCATGTGGTGGGAATCAGATTGGGTCAGATACTTCTGATAATGAGTCAGATATTATCTGATATCTGACCGCAATTTTAAGCCTTGGCTTGTAAATAACAAGTGCACTCTTTCTTCTTTCTTCATTTCTATTATGTAGCTATTGTTTAAGAGTTGTTAGAATTTAGTAGTGATAAGGTGACATCACAGTGTTGAAATTTAAATGCCAATTATCTCACTAATTATCATCGTTTTAGGGGGATTTCTTTTTCACTGTGATTCTTTGGCAAAAATGATAACAAAATATGAACAAGCCTCAAAATATACAATTGAATATCTTCGTAAATGCAGCATATTCAGAAGAAGCTTTTTTCATAAAAGTCTTCAATTCAGGCTACAAAAACAAGCAAAAACTATTCTGTCAATACATTTTGAAGCTGGTCGACACTGTTGGCACACTGTCCACTTTGTCTGTTTGACAAGTACAAAGAATGTAGACTTTTATTTTTCCAACACTGTCATTTGTGAAAATTTATTCCTACAAAAATTTATCTGCGTAAGGAAAAACTATTTTTTTCTTTATAAATGTACAGAGTACCACATTTTTAATTATTTATAAATAAAATATTACATTTCCAGGATGAAAAATGTGAAAAATGAAACTCTTTCTTAACAACAGAACCGAATGCATTCATCAATATCAGTTGCCTTTTTGGACATTTGAAAAATTGAGAAAATCGAAAATTGTGGATAAAATCTCTATTTGAGGGGGGGGGGGGGGCTATTATCTTCATGAACAAGCAAGGGGACATAAATATGCCTAATTAACAGTATTTCTGAATCATACCAGAAGAAGTGTACTAATTTCTCAGAAATTTATGTTTCTAACGCGCAACTTGCTTAATGTGTCCAAAAGGGTGATCTCATAACTCAGTCATCACTAAAAGGGCATTGTGTGTTTTCTTTTTCCCTCTAGCCTCAAGTTTGTATTGTTGTTGGTTAACCCTGAATGGTCAATCCTTAATGTGGTTTCAATATGACCCTGCGAAGCAAAAAAGACTTTCAAACACAGAAAATGAAACGAAAAATCAAGTATGAACGTATGAATAATCACTACCCCATCTCCTCTACCCCCTGCTTAAGCCGGCTGCTTGTGGTGTGATAAAGTAATATAACTTAGTCTTAATATTCTTGATAACTTCTTTATAAAAGCATCTTATAGCTATATCGGTGGATGAAGAGAGATCTTCATTAGAATCTTCACAGAAATCTAAACGTGGAAACAAATCATCTCTTGAAAACTGACGACAAAATAATTTTCAGGATAGTTGAACACTGAATATCATCATATTGATTTTACTTGTACTGGGTTGATTAAACAACTAGTTAAATAACTATTAATAACTTCGTTTCCAATGCTTTTTCTTTAGATTATATTGGCAGAAAAAGTGAAATATTTTCATTCAAAGTGATAAATCAGATCGATATGAAATACTTTTCTAAAAGAGGTTTTCGTCACTGGACCTGGACTAAAAAAATTGAACATGTTGTTCAAGCTCAGAAAAAACAAAATATTATCCAGATAGGAGATCCAGTACTGCGACAATGTGCAAGACAAGTTGAACCCAATGAACTTCGAACAGAAGAATTTAGTAAAATGATAAATAAGATGATTTTAGCAATGAGAAAAAGTAATGGATTTGGAATAGCTGCACCTCAACTTGGATATAGCATGCAGGTTTTTGCAATGGAATTTTCAAGTGACAACTTGAGACGATTATATGACTTCTATGGAGCTGATGTTGCTGAAAAAATGGAAATGACTGTCTTCCCTCTCCGTGTTATAATAAATCCGAAAATTGAAATACTTGATAAAACTCTAGCTACTCATCATGAGTCATGTTTAAGTATGAGCAAATATGCTGCACTTGTTCCTAGAGCAAGATCTTTGAAACTTAATGCAATGAACATCGATGGAGAAGATATTGAATTTGTAGCAAATGGATACAAAGCTAGGATAATTCAACATGAGGTTGACCATCTTATGGGTAATTTGTATGTCGATTCAATGTTGTATAAATCTCTGCAAAATGTTGAATGGAGGGACTACATAGATTAGCAACTTCAATTGTATCGCAAGATTTTTTACTTTTTTTATTTTTCATCTTTTATAGAATAATGTTTTGAATAGATTTGTTATTGATTGTAAATAGTTGTTACAATTATTGGAATAAAAAAGATTGTTTGAAATCTTAATATCATTATAGATGAATGGCCTAGTTGTTAAGGCCTCAGACTCAACACTGGATACCGTTCATTTCATGGGTCGGGTCCCAATCAGTTGTGTCAGCAATTTCAATTTCAATGTATCAGGTTTTTAGTAGTTTTGCCCTAATAAAACTTGATAAACAGATCTGTGTGCGTGTGTCAAAAACAAAAATATGAGACTTGGAGACTTTAAATTGGATTCATTTTGTAAGATGAGGCCTTGAAATTTAAAAAAAAATTATATTTAATTTTTCTCATTTTCTTTTTTTTTAGTAGATGTTTAAAATCTTCTGGGTGTATGTAACAATGGCCTGGAGGCCGGATACACACCTCCCCATGTTTCAAACTTATAATATCTAAAAACTGTGTGCAGCCAACCAATAAATCAGACAGTCTCTGGAGCAGTCTTGAGTTCATTTTTTTATGAAATTTGTTTGATTTTTTTGATTTTCTTTGTAATAGTTATAACCTGCAAAAAAGAGGTACTTTTAGTACCTGAGGGATTGAGCTCGAGGAATTATATTGGGTTATAACTAGTTTATAACATCACTATTTCATTGGTTGCCAAAATATAAAAGATATATTAATGCATATCTAATTAGACTTTCATGGAAATAGCTGTCACATATTTTTCTTTTTTAAATAACTTTTGCAATTTTTCTATATTTTTTCAAAGTTATTTAATTATTTGAAAAACTTAATAATTCGCTAAGTGATTTAAGTGGTCTAAGTGATTTTTTAAAAAATAGTTAACTTACCTTCATTATGAAAAATGGAAGAAGAAGCAAAGGTAACCTTTTTATTCTTGTCTAGACTTTATTAAATTCAAATTGCTGTTTGATAAACTAAAGGAAAGATTAAATCTTAAGTTTGGTGAAAATTCGTTGGATATTTACCATGAAAATGATTTTATACATGTTCAAGGGCCATCTTCTCTGTTAAAAATTCATAGAATTTCCACCACTTTTTGAATTTAATCTTTCCTCAAATATCACTAGCACCAGTGAATTTCAAAACAATTAGACCAAAAATTTGAATTCAGATCCTAGCAAATTATTGCTTCTTCCAAATAAAAAAAGGATTTTGAAGAAATATTGATAGTTGCAAAAGTTATTCAGAAAAGAACAATGCTTGACATCTATTTCTGTATTTCTGATTGGACATTATATAAGTAAAGTACATGTAAACGGTGAACTTGAAACGTTATGGAGATTTTATACAACTAATATACTATGTTCCTGACAACATTAAAACAAAAAAGATTTCTTTAACTGCGTCTTATTTTGTTTCTTTGATCATTCTACATTTTATTTTTTACAATACATCCATTTGCAGGGAACATTGTGCTTATGATAATTCACAAAACATATCCATGCGTGCGATTGCACAATATATGGAATGAAAAAGGTTTTTCCATTGATTAAGGTGATCTCAAGGAGCTAAAATATCATGAGGGCTATTGTGTTTTGTCTGCCTCTTTCATGAAAAATATTATATTATTATTCGGAAACTTTCTTAGCATGTATTGCCGGAATAAAATATTGAAATATATTTCAATTAACTAGTACTCTCAACGAAAGTATATATACTTTCGTTGAGAGTACTAGTTAATTTCTTATTGATGTCAATATGTATATAAGCAGCATTGGTAACAATTTCTTCGCTATGTCAATATATTGCTGAATTACAGACAAAAAGTCTGCAATATATCGACATAGCAAAGAAACAGATCATGCAAAGGCATAAAGTAAAAACTTCTTCTGGCACCCAACTATCTTCAATGGACTCAACAGAAGATCTGCGAATCAATCTTTATCAGGGACAAAAATCCAGATCTGAATAAGCAAGGTGACCAACATAGACAAAGCTACAAACTGAAGCTTTTCATTTGAAGTGACGTCAGAGGTAATTACTTCCACATAAGTGGACAATACACAGTTTTATTTGTGTATTAACACTGTTGTAACACTTTTTGGTTTCTTTTTTTAAGAAGTTAGCTCTGCTGAGGACACCGACAAGTGTGTCGCTGAAATAAACAGATTTATATCTAATCATGTTATCGCTTCTTGTATTCATCTTTATCATCAATTTGTTTGCCCGATCCCGAATATTCAAGTTGATGGTTGTTTTCTTCGAGTTTTTAAATCAAATCTTACTACTAAAAGATAATGGATATCATCACCATTAGAAATATCATTAATCGAAAACAAGAATGTAGATATTATGGTGCAAGACCAGGTACTGTAGCGTAGCACCTGTGTATTGTTAAGGTAATACAGTACCTGCTCCTGCACTATAATATCTACATTCTTGTTTTCGATTAATAAAATTTTATAGCAATTATATATGTTATCTTTTAAGACTTTCCAAAGATTAAAATTCCTGCTTTGATTGTGATTTTCTCTTTTCCTTTATCCACGCATGAAGACGTGGGGAAGAAAACAGGGTTTTCAAAAGTGTGGGTGGGGGAAAGAAACAGCATCCTTGGCCAGAATATTGACCAGTGCCTTTTTCAGATGGTCTTCTCAAGTATATTCCTTAGCTTTTTTATATTTATGTAATATAATTTAATTATTTTATTGAATCAACTGGGAAGTCAATGTCTAAACCTGACTAAATACTTTTTAATGGTATTTCAAATCCTAATACTATATCATATATTACATCAAGTATTATGCTAATTTTAAAGATAAAAAGTAGGAATAACCATAAAATAAACAACTTGCACTGATTCCATGTGTAACCTAAAGCACTTGATTTATTGGTCTTTTGATTTCAATTCTTATAATTTCTAAATGAATTTAAGGACACATTTCTTCCGTTGATTTAGTGCAAACACAACATATAAGTGAATATAAAAAAGAGACAAAAAGCGCTAGAAAGGGTGAGTGTCTGGTAAATTCTATACAAACTCCTGTTCAAGTAGCTGAGTGTTTGAAACTAAGGGGACAATTCTCGGATCTTAGAAAAAATTTGGAAAATTTGGAAAATCCCTGTATACCTTCCAATAATATTTGCCTTCAATCTAATTTAAGGGAGAGAAATCCAAATATAGTGCATCTTATGCATCTTATGCATCTTTTTAATTATGCATAGAAAATTACCAAATTTTTATATTATCTATAGCCAGTGGTGGTCTTGCAAATGAGTTTTATTTAACCCAGAAATTTTTAATATAATGTAAAAGCTTCACATGATTTCAGGGTTGGCGGCAGGGGTCTTGAAGGGTAGGGCTAGAAAAAAAAAGTCATACAAAAGACAACTTATAGATTTAAGCATGGCAGAGACTGAGACACAATGAACCGCTTTGCGCTATCCTAAAATGTTTTATTAAGAATTTTAAAGTTTATAATAACATTATGGTTGCATGCTCTTAACACACCTATGTTGCAATAATGAGTTATTATATCCATTCTGTTTAGATATTTATTTTAAAGCTTGTTCAAGATGTTGATCTTTAATGAGTTTCGTAAACTTAGTCACTGTGTTATTAGAAATCATCGCAAGGCAAGTAGTTGGAGTCAAAATATAAGTAGTAAGCTGTTAACAGTATCTAATGCTTTCAAAAATGAAAAGATACGTCAGATTGGGGATCCTTTTTTAAGAAATCAAGCTAAATCTGTCGAAATGGCTTTTTTCATAGCTACAGAATTTCAAGAAATAATTGATACAATGACATCAATATTGAGAAAAAGTGACACTCATGGTATCTCAGCACCACAAGTCGGTTATAGTCTGCAGATAATTGCTTATGAAGTGACTGGGAAAGATATAAAAGATGCAATGAAACTGTATGGAAGTAAAGGCGTTTCTGAAATGGAAATGAGCTTGTCACCACTGAAAATATTGATTAATCCTGAAATGGAAATTGTAGATACTTCTATTGTAAAATTTAATGAATCTTGTTTAAGTATGGAAGGATATACATGTGTTGTGCCAAGAGCTAGGCAAATAAAAGTCAATGCTCTAAGTACAGATGGGGAGAAGTTGACCTTTCTTGCTCATGGATGGTCAGCAAGAATCATACAGCACGAAATGGATCATTTAAGAGGTAATTTAATTGTTGACTCTATGACACACAAGTCACTGACCAACACTGATTGGAGGAACTTTAAAGAATAGAATTTTCTAATGCAATAAATTGTTTCTTGTTTACATTTTTTTTTTTGTATGTTTTTTAATACAGGTTCTTTTATTTTTCTTGTTTAATAGTAATACCTCACCTTCACAGAGAATGAATTCAAACTAATTAGATTGTACTGTTAAGGCAAAGTTATCAAAGATCTGATCAATAGCTTGTATTGAAATACCAAACAGGGTAAGATAGGAAATACGTAAGTATTTACTAACTGGGTGCGCCAAAATAATGTTCCCCCTATTTGGTGCAAAAATGTGGGAGAATAGAGCTGTTTTTTTGCCATTTTTGAGCTTTTTCACAAAGTCAAAAATCAGACTTTTGGTCATAACTTTTGAACCACTGAACCAAAATTAAAAAGT
>JAUKPT010001972.1:0-14038 GCA_032273505.1 Nanomia bijuga | reverse complement strand
GGATTTTTACCCTTTTCCCATTGTTTTTAGATTTCAAGACCATGATTTTCGAGTTCCCCGTACTTTTATTAGTTCATGTACCGATTTTCAACTTAATCTGACAACTTTGATTTTTGGGTACCTGGGGTCAATTTTGGGGTCATTAGCCCATTTTCCTATTGTTTTCAAGCTTAAAGACCCTTATTTTTAGATTCTTCGTACCAAATTAAGTCTCCCTACCAATTTTGATCCTTATCTGATGACTTTGCAATTTTTCAGATTTTTGGGGTAAGTGACCCATTTTTAGGGGCCTGGGGTTGCCCATTGATCGGTCCAGTGGTGACATCATACTTTAAAATATCTTCTACTATCCTTCCCATAACCCTTTTCCTAGCTTAGACCCCTTCCCAGTCTTGGTTCTCGTGTTTGGGGTGGAGCGAGTTGAGACCCACAAAAAAGTGTTCCAGATGCCGTAAAATCACACTACTAATTCATTTACCTTAATAAGCCAGCTGTTGACATTTTTCACAATAGTTTGAAGCAACCTCAATCTATGTTCTTTTGTTTGATTGATGACCTAAAAAATAATAAAAATGAATACATTTAATTCCTTGACACGACAAACAAACTATATTTGTTTCACTAAGAAGTGAAGTTACAAAAGAAATTGTTAATGAGTCATTCTTATGACCTAAAGGTGGAATAAGCTTGATATAAAGCCATCACCCCCCCACACACACAAAAGTTATGACTGCTCAACATTAATGAATATTGTTGGATGTTTTGTTAAAATTGAAACTCATGATAAAAATTGAAAGTGAAACAATAAGAATCTTCATCTTCATGTAAACAATAAAATTGTCTTCTGATTTGCAGATGATCCCTAAAAAAAGCTATCAGAAGTAAAACCTAACATTTATTCTGACATATTTTGGTGGGCGCATTAACATAAGTTAACAGTTTTGACATTTTACCAGCAATAAAAAGAAGTACTGTGACAGAAAGAGACTCACAGCTTGAAGATCTTCAATTCTGGTCATGACACCAATTGCCATTTCCCTTCTCTCGGCTGGTGTTTCAGGGCATGGGTACAAGGTTGCTCGGAAACTAAAATATAATTTCATGAAACTTTTGTTATTTAGAACCTAATAATAAAATAATAATAATAAAAGGTTTTTTGCAATAGTAATCCAACAAGTCAAGTAATTAAGGAAGGAAAATTTGAGCATTCAAGGGTATAAGGGGGGAGGGGGGTCTGTGGTGAAAGACTCACATTCACGTCGACCATTGAAAATATAGGATTCCTAACCGCGGGTTAATAGGATTTCATAATAAACAAATAAAATTGTTTTTTCCTGAGAAAAAAAAGGAAAAACAAGATCTTACCCTTCACAGATTTTCTTCACCCTGATCTTTAATTGCTCTCCCTGAAAGAAGACAATGAAAACACATTTGTTGGTCTTCTCGTTTGTCCCTGGATCTTCAAGAGCTTCTTCAATTTCAGCTTGTTTGAAGAATACATTTCCACGGCAAGCTCTCCACAGCAATCTCTCAAAGCTGATGATTTTGTCGCGAGTGATCACACCAGCAACAAATCTATAAATGAAGAATTTCGTTTAACAGATTATGATTTCAAAACATAAAACGTGCATGGCTCCTATATGTAATAAACCTCTTGTGATTCCGGTAATAAGCAGAGATTATCCTATTTCCTGATACAACAAGATTTAATTAAAAGACTAAAAAATAAGGGTGACTCAGACTGTAATTGTCAAGTTACCTTACTTTAGTATAAACCAATTTTTCATGATTTTTCATCTTCATTATATAACACTAAAGAAAACCTAAAAAACCTGAGACTTAAATTGCAACTATCAATTTTCTTTAAACAAAGAAAACATGCAACAATTATAAAAAAAATGCTATACTGCTTTCATGCATTTACACCATTGAAAACAATTGCTACTCACCCAAGATTACTTTCAGAGTTGATCGGTGAATCACCGGTGAGTCTAGCCTGGTTATCAGCCGTCTGATGTGCAATCATTCAAAAAGTCAAAAGAAATATAAAAAGTAAAAAAAAAGCTGCAAGTAAAAACATTTTGCTACCAAATATTCAAAATGAAATACACAGATAAATTTGTGATAAAGAATAGAAAAATATGAGCTAACATACAGATAACAAGCTGGACACTCCATCTTTTTTTTTTAATACATCCCAGTAATAAGATTAATCATTTTTTTACTACAGATATGCTTATTTTATTATATTTAAATTTTCATGAGAGTAAAAAATTACATCCCAGTGCATGCAGCAGTACATTGCATTATGAGTGACCACACAGAGAAAGTGTGTAGAAAGAAACAAGGAGAAAACAATTATTTTATTCATAAGAAAACTGGTTTCAGCAAGGACTAGTAATTGAGGTGTTATTAAAAAAACGCACTTCATACATGTACTTTGCAACCATATTTTTCTTTATTATTTTACAATAAAATAATAATTTAATGCACATATAAATAAAAAATGTATCCTCTTTTTAGTGAAAGATTCAGTATGCATGCAAAACAAGCAAAATCATCACATAAAAGAAATAAATGTGCTCATAACAATATACAGAAAAAAATGAAGTGCACAAATATAGACAATTCACTCTTCGGGATGGGATATAGGGGTCCCTAAAAAAAACCCCAAAACTATCCACTTGACGCTGAACACCTGTAAAGGTTGGACTAGTCTTAAATACTAGACACCTTTCAAAAATGTCAAAATACACCAAACGCCTCTATGAAAAAAAGTTGAAATAAGCCAGACACCAAAACATATTTCCTCTCCCCCTTTTTCAGATCAATTTTAGGAATGCAAGGATGAAAAATCAAAATCATCATATTGATTAGTAAATCATTTTTTAGTATTAGTTATGTTAAAAAGCCATGAATGAAGATCCATTATGCTGCCAAAAGATGCTGGTGTTTTTTTAATAAAAAGGACTGCTCTTTGCTCTCATAACAAGAATTTTTTAAGGTAAGACATTCAAAGTACATCTACACTTTTGTATAACAATAAATGTGCAGTGCTGCAACTAAAAAAAAAAGAAAAGAAAAAACAGGTAAAAATAAAATTTAACGATTGAAAAGTACAGAACTACAGAACGTTTATTATGGAGCTGAGAGAATTACAGAGAGAATTCATGTAGAAATAATCGTTGAAGATTTGCCAATATTCTGCAGCTATTGTGAAAATCTCAGTTTGTTACTAAGAGCTGGAAGAAGAGGTAGCAAAATGTTTTGTACCCTGCTGAATGATCTTTGAAATGATGGGTGCATTATGTTGTTTTATTACTTACCCTAATCGCCCTCCTAAATGAGGAGCTTGATCAGTGTCTGCGAGTAAAGATAATTCTTCATTATGTTCGCTAACATCACCATATGGTTCTTGCAAAACATGACTTTCAGCCTGTAAATTAATTGGATGAGATGGCATGGGTTAGTAGTGAGTGAGTACATCATGAAGTTAACTTAGGGATAGTCTGCAAATTATAGATAAATTTGCTGTGTTATTGGTTGAAAATTACATCATCAAGAATCTCATTAACATCTAATGCTTTTATGATTTTGACTTTTGATATATCATTAGATTGCAACATCATAGAATTGAATCAATCATATTCATGTAATTTTCAATCAAGATAGAAATTTACCGATAATTGATAGACAATCCCTAATATGTATGTTACAAAGAGTATGTTGTTTGTCTTATCAAGGTGATTAGTTGGTTTAACGACATTACTAAGTCTTTTAACTAAACAAGTGTTCTGGGTTTCAAAATGCGACTGACTCCAATAGCAAATGTCTGCAAAGTCGGAAAGAGTTAGCAAATTTTGACGCCTTTCTATGAGGACTTTTGAATTGTAGAACTCCACGAAAGGTATTCAATTTTCTAAAATATTCTAAAATAGATAATGCCCTTCCAACCAGAATATTCACTGTTGCTTGATATCCAAGTTAGATTTCAACTTCTAAAGAAAAACAACTTTATTTCACTCTCACTCCACAAATTAATTTAGGGAAATACCAATTCTAAATCAACACAACTGTCACCATGATTAAAAACAACAAAATACTTCTGACACACAATTATCCATGACAAGGTTACTGAAGAAATGAAAAATTAGTAAATGTTTGAATGAAGGCTTGATATCAGATGAAAATTTCCAGCAATTATTTTGTCCAACCTTTATTTCTTGTATCCAGTAGTAACTTTCTGAGACAAAACTTTAGGCAATTAACACTGTGCATATTTTCTTCAATTCAAATCATCATAAAACCAAAAAAACATGAAAAATAGATCAGGAAATTCTAACCAGACAATTATTCCTAACGAATATGAAAGTAGACTTATCGGCTTAGAAAATTCTAATATTACTAATATCAAGTCATCAATCAAGTCATAAGATATTGATTCGTGTTAGTTGATTAGTCAAAATGAGATTTTGTAATTCCATTATATGAAATAAAAGATTACTGAATTCATATGAAACATCTCAAAACCCGTTTGCTTTAATATTCAGAGTCAGAGAAAGTTTGTTTTCATAACTATTTTTAGACAATACAAAAAAGTTTATTTCCAACAATTTTTTCAACAATGTATTCACAGTAGACATCGAATAGGTATTAATCAAACAATAGGAAATACTGTTAAGTAAAAATTAATTATCTGCTTTTTATTACTAGTATCCAAAGATGTCATTGATACAACTTTATAATGAAACATTATCATTATCAGGAAATCATTTAATGTCCATCACAAAATTAATTGATAAACAATTTTAAAATTATAGTTGCCATAGAGATAAAAACAGAACTTAATAAATAAATTACCTCTTCGAAGAAAGTTTGAGTTTTTCGCAAAATGTGTTTCAACTCCGACAATTCTAAAAAGCTTCTGAGAAGTGCCTCATAGTTTGAGTTGGAATCCTTCATCTCAGTTTCCAATTGTTCAAACTGAGCCTAGAAAAAAACAGAAAAATAACATCAGTTTAAATCAGGCATGAGAGAGAACAGATTGAAATAATTTTCACTGAAAACCGCATATGTTAGACGAGTGAAGCCATAATTTTCCATAATTTCCCCCTGAAATCAAGAAAATCCCTGATCATTTTTCATGCATAAAAGTCAGATTCTAAAATTGTTAAAATTGTTAAAATTGAGCAAAAATATAAGCCAATAGCTATTATAAGCCTATATGGTATACAGTTTAAAATGGTATACAATTTCTCTAGAACAATAATGGTTTGCAATTTAGAATTACATGAAAATAGTCACAACTAAATCAAATACCATCAATTGAAATCTGGTTTTATAACAGTTGGATTAATGAGTCTTATTCTTATTCAGAACCAGTCCAAATCCAGAGTGAGTAAATATATACAATAGACATACAAACTTACAAACACAAAGGCATATTGATAAAAGGAGTAAAAAACTAATAGTTTGGTTGCTGGGGGGTTGACTTCTTGAAACCCAGGTAAGAGGATTAGTATTTTTATGGGGGAATAACTTTCTTTGGTAGGGGTTGAGACTGCTAAGAAACTATGTTCGCTTATGATAATAAAAAAAACATCTTACCTCCAAGTCAATCATTTCTCTTGGGTGAGGAGCACTAGGATTTTCATTTGTATCACCAATCGGGATATCAGCCTTCTCGATTTCCTTTTGCATGAAACCTGAAAGACAAAAATGATAATAAAAAGTTTTGTATTTGACTGTGTACTTAATTCATTCAATAACCAAAAATTAACTCTAAAAATTCAACTTACGCAATTTCCGTTCCATTTCATCACAACGACGAACTTCATTTACAAATTTTCTCTGGAAGGCATTCACATCAGGATTCAACTGTTGGATAAAAAGAGAAAATCAGCATCAAATTATGAAAGAAATTTATGTATTTGTTAGTGGTAAATAATCTGGTGTTGTAAAATGTAAGGAATTTCTTAGTTGTAAGAACTTTTGTAAGAAAAAAATGTTTTGAGGAAACTCATAATATTGTCTTTATTAGTATGAAGAATATTTTAGTTTTAAGAATTTTTGTAAGAAAATAATATTTTGAGGAGGAATCATGATATTGCGTTCATTAGTATTCTAAGAATCTCAATCTTCATGATTTTATAATTTCTAAACAAAGATTGAAAAAAGAGAACTTTTCAACAGATTCTTTAAAAGAATATTATAGAAACAAAGAAATATCACTTACATCTCTGAACTCTACCAGTCCCTAAAAAAATATAATTAGAATTTATATAATTTCTAGAATCAGGAAAAAACGGGATTTGCATATCGAATAAATATATTAACTTGTCACACTGTGCACTGGCACACATTGCACCCCCCTTTCTTAGGTTAAATGTATAAACCAAACTTACCAACTCTCCTAATTCACTGACACATGCATACGCTGATTCTGATTGCAAAAACAGCTGACACAAGGTCATCTCCTCAGACCTAAACATGGAGGTTGAGGTTGCTGCCATCTTGATTGCTTTTTCTCCGCTCTGTTTATTATTTAGTGTCTAAGATGGAAGAAAATCAAAATTACAAAATCAAATTTAAAGCAACAGGGAATATTAAGGTAAGGTAAAAGGTATGCACTTATGACGCGAAAAGTTATGCTGAGCTAGCTCATTTGCCATCTAGTGATTCGTCAGCTCACAATTGAGAGACAGAATACTTATTTCACCATGATGCAAGGCTTGACCCGAAAGACTCAGCCTAATGCTTTCAGCATCACACTTAAATCAATAAGAAGGTTTAAATCCCTTATTAAACCACTGCCAGCAAAATCACGATTCTCCATTTAAAGATATCCCAAAAGTTAACAGACATAAGAGTAACATGCAAAAAAAACAGCAGATTTTTATGTTTTTTTAAGTTAAATGCTAGGAAATCACTCCAAGGATCATTCCGAGCAAAAATAAGTGAAAATCCTCGGAAAAGCTGAACACTAATGTCTGTAAAGCAGACAAAATATGTTGCAACTGCCAAAAACACATTCATATTTTTGTTTACAAAGCAACAAATAACAATAGCAATTCCTAAAATACTAGAGTGCCAATTTCAAAAATAACTATAAGGCCAGGTAAGGCAACTATTTGGATATTTAAATATGAAAAAGAAAACTACTAATAGAATAATCCTATATAATTTAGGAAGTCGTTTTGTAGGGGTTTGTTTATTGTCCTCAACACATCTATCACACATTTAATTGTAGGTTGAACTATATATTTTGCAGTGTTTACTACCTACTTTTAATGCTTTGATTCTCTAATAAACAAAAAGAAATTAAGCTAAAATTAGAGAAAGTAAAATAATTTTATGCAGAGATTAAAATCTGTAAACACAAATTCACTGAATGTTTTAATGTTTGAATAAGCATCAATCATTAGAGACCTTGTTGGTCAACTCTATATTGTTTCTTTTTTTAAACATTGATTGAAGGGAATGCCACCTATCACATTCTTATGTAAACATTACAAATTTCATATCAAATTACTAACAGAAAAGAACATTTTATTGGGACACAATTGGACAGTAAATGGCACGTAGTAAGGGATTATCTTAAAAATTTGTCAAATTTAGACTACTGATTGGTTGAAAATTATGTCATCAAGAATCTGATTGATTGAATTCAAAATGTCACAATTTGAAGTTTTATTGAAACTAAAACTTTTTGTGAAATTGTAACCAATCAATAGTCTAAAACAGGTTTGAGATTATCCATAAGAAAAGATAAAAAGGCAGTAGACACAGGCAGCATACCCTCCCTCTCCCTCATAGAAAAACTACAGCAGTGTAATTGGCTAAGAGACTAATTATTTGTAAATTTGTCAAAATCATAATAATGTCATCATTTGATGTTTGTTAAAATTAAAACTGGAACATTAAGATCTATTAGGTTGCTGTTGTTGTGGCCATTATCCCTTTATGTTTTTCAGTTTAACTTAGCACTTTCGATTTGATTTATTAATCTTGTTTACAGTTAATTAGGTTTTAAGATATTCAATGAATGTTGTACTCATCCATTAAGCGAATCAGATTAATCCCCCATAAAGACTTATCTAAAATTAAGCAAGTTCAGAGAGTTCAGCCAGTTCATGATATAATGGCAAAACTCAAAATCATATTCAAATAATATTCAAAAAGAAACAAACAGGTTCTTGATGACATCATTTTAAAGAACATTAAAAATCTTACACAATAAATATCTAAGGTAGAGGATGATTTATAGCAATAACTTGAATTAAGACAAGATGGATGAATACAGACAATTGTTTCAGTAAGACAAGCACAATAAAACATCTTGAAGATTATGACTGGTTCACTTAAGCATTTTACCATTTATAACTTATCAACATCAAGGACGAAAGAAGCTGAACATTGACAATTACTAAAGTTGTTATCAGTGCTACTACTGATCAGAAAACATTATTTCTTGGGACTCAAACTTGCAATTCAGCTTCTTTTATTAGAAAATCATGTTTGCAATGATTATTTTATTATTCTCATTCTAGGTTAGAAAATGATATTGACATCGAAAATATATACACCAACTCATTATTTCTTTAATTTACCTCCAAAACAAACTTTACCATGGTGTGCAGACTATCTCTTCAATATGTTCCTGTATCTGTACGCTGCCGTTAAATGACACAGTATCCCTTTGCAAAACAACAACAATGTAAATCTTTCTTTATTCAAAATCTATTGTAAAATAAATGACGAAAAACAGTATCTTTATTTTTGTGTCATTCAACGACAGTATAATGATATCATAATGATATCAAAAAATGATTGTATTAGGTTTTATTAAAATCAAATTAGGAAACAGGTGAATTGGCATAAAATTAATGAAAAACAAAATGAAGGTAACATGCAGATGGAAATGAAGTATTTGCATTCAAAAGATGCCAAAATCATTTGGGCACATGCCATCATGTTGTTTGATGTTTATTAACAAAATTCACACCTAGAGATAGTAGTGGCAGATATGGAATGTATTCAGTGTGTATCACTTATTTTAGAGCAAATATTTCTTCTTTGAATATATTAATAATAAAAGATGAATGCGTCACAAGTGTTTCCTTCTCTCAAATCCAACCATTCGTGACCCACCATAAATAAGGCTTCTGTAAAGCGAGTGAAATAATTTTTGAAGATACTCAGAAAAAACACCAGATTTGCCACCAGATTCACACTAATTTGCGCTAGTAGTAAACGTAGTATTGTATTCCTGGTAAAACTTGGAAAATATAAGGTTATTAAGAGAGAGAATCTTTCACACAAGAACTTTTCATAGCTATTTAATGACAACAGAATGACATGTTCACAAAATTATGTTATTAACTGTTAGTATGCATAAGTGAGTTTTGTCACTCCGCCCTGTCAGCCTTAACAAGCTAAAACAGCTGAAACACCTAATGAAGACAAAAAAGACTAAAGAACTATATCTAGATGGAGGGCAGTATTTTAGATCATTGGAAATGGTTTGATTGCAAAATCTGCTTAAATTTATCAAAAAGAAATCTCATATTTCATCATAAGTTAATTCAGGTTCAAGCTACCTTTCTTCTCTTTCTCTTAATCTCCAGAAATTCAATTGTACCAAAAAAAGTTAGAAATACAGGAAAATTGTCCTTTCCAAAAAGGACCCCTCTAATGAAACATTCATTGAACAGGGTCTAATCTAGAAATTAAGGGTGATTTAGAAAAAGGGCATATTTTTAGGAACTAACAACATCTGAGGGCACATTCTTAATGTTTTTCATAGGAAGATTTAAATTGATTATGATTTGGGATATTTGCCAACCTCCACCTTTTCGAAAAAATTGAAATTTTGAAAATAATTTCCATCATTTTCTGATATTCTTCAATAAAATTATTCAACATGATTTTCAATATTTCTCACATTTTCCTACTACAGATGGAATAAGGTTTAGTGGGTCGTGAGGGGGTACCTTTTCAACCGATAAATTTTCGAAAGCTTTAAAACACCAACACACACCAACATCCTGTGAGGCCCTTTACATACTCCCAAAGAAAAAACAAAGGAAATACATTGTCATAATATATTTTATTACAAAAGGGTGTATGTTTTATCTTATGGCTTGTAGGAAAATTATCCAAAATAATTTACAATATAATTTCATTTCTGCAGAGATGTACTGAACAAGAAAAATAATTTCATTTCCATCCCAGAGATTATTTACTAAGTAATTAACATAATAAATGTTTCATGAATTTTTCAGACCACTACACACTAGCGACTTGAATTAATTGATCTTTAAACCAGCAATTGAACTTTCAAGACTTTTCATGTCCCAAATGACGATACGCCCATCCAAACCAGCAGATGAAATCTTCGTAACATTTTCTTTGGGACCACCATAAGATGAGATTTGAACAATAGCATTGGTATGTGTTGTGAGTGACTTGGCTTCTTTTGTACCAGAAGCTTTCTTATCAAGAGAGCGAAATCTTTCCATTGCACTCATTGTATCTTCTTCATCACCAACACCTTTGGCAGCAGGTTGATCAAGTTTTGCAAGAAGAGAAACTTTGTTATTACCGTCATGAGAAAATACCATTGGAATGAAATCATGGCCACCTGCAACAAAGGTTGATTCAGTTATCCAAGTGCAGGTCATCAATGGAAGTCCAGGGATGAGTAAGGTTGCAACCTCAGCTCCTTCACCACCTTGTACAACAGAGACACTTGAATCGTGACCAACCCAAGCAATCTTCGAACCAGAGGGTGAGAAAACAATATCATGTAACCAACCGCCACCACTGTTAGTGAATTCAGCCATTAAATTACCGAAAGGCATTTTCTTTCCCCAATTTGTGGCTTCAGGTTTTGATTCAATCTCTTTGATATAAGCTGAGAAAACTCTGGCTCTGAAATCTGACGAGGAAGCAGCAATCAGAACATTGTTTGGATGCCAATCTAATGAGCAGACTGTTGAACGGATTGGTTTTTTGATATGTTTGCTCACCCACCAATGATTTTCTTTCTCAAAATAGCAAATGGAGATCAATCGTGCACCACTTGCAACAGCAAATTTATCTTCTTGTGGTGACCATCTCACATAAGTTGCAGCTCGGTTAATTCTTAAGATGACAAGGGTCGGTCTCCATTTGCCGTTTTCTTCAACCCATACATAACCATTTCGATCAGCACCACAGGTAACAATTCTGTTGCTGTTGGGAGCCCAATCAATACTGGTAACATTTTGATGATGCTCAGTCAAAATAGCTTCTTCAACCCATTTGCCTCCTTCTTTCTTGTAGATCAATGCATTGTGATCATTCGCTGAGAAGGCAACACGAGTTCTGTCCTTATTGAATGAAAAACAGGTGACTGGCTTGTCAGAGATCTCAAAGATTTCTTTACCTCCTGGCATTTTGTTGTTGAAATGTTGCTGTGGACTCTGGGCAGTCTACACAGCGAAAATACAATGCACGTTTTTAATCGAAATAAATTCTAATAATGACCTGTAAAAAAAATATTTAGAATAATTATAAATGAGATAAGAAACTAATTCAAGTAAGAGATTTTCAATTCAAAATATTAACTAAAACTTATGACAAAATTTTTAAGTGAACCAATGAGAAACTTTACAACCAATCAAAAGAAATTCAACATTATTTGAATAATAACATCTGAGAAAGTTTTGAAAAATTAAGCAAAATTGGGCTACTTTCGACAAAATTCAACTATCCATGTGGCACATTGCAAATGTCAAATTTTGTGCCATACACCGAAAAATGTTGAGGTCCATTCTGAAGGGGGAGGGGAGTGGGTCTCTTATATATATTTTGCTATGCAATGACTTTAGTGTAGGTTCTTAATACTAACTATATTAATGTGTACAAACTTGTAGAATGAATTAAAAAAATGTTACTGGATGAAATAAAATAGAAACAATAAAAAAATGTTCACAAAGATAAACAGGGTGCCGAGCAGGATAGCATATAAATAGATAGATATAAATTTTTAAAAAACTGGGGACGGGATTCAATCAACACCATTTTTTTCAGGTTCACATACAAAATCAGAAAAAAATGCAATTTCTTTTGC
Organism: Nanomia bijuga; assembly: GCA_032273505.1. Taxonomy (NCBI): domain Eukaryota; kingdom Metazoa; phylum Cnidaria; class Hydrozoa; order Siphonophorae; family Agalmatidae; genus Nanomia; species Nanomia bijuga. Next base: position 1,923 of record JAUKPT010001972.1, on the reverse strand, counting down.
TTTGCTTGGCCGACCACTTCCCACTGCGATCGAATAGCAAAAAGACAGAATTCACTTAATCAAAACTGGGGGTAGGGTAGAATTCATCTTTGGCCAGAATATCTACCCTTGATAAACAAACAACGTTGAAAAATAAATTCCATTTTTCACAAGCAATAAAGATCAACACCAGGTGTGGAATTAGTGTCAGAACATTGGACGCATGAAACGATTTTGCTCATCAAGAACATGAAATATGGGCCCTATGCCCTTTTTCTAACCATCGGACGCAGCCCTTAATTTATAGATTGGACCCTGAAAACTCTTGGAAACTAAAAACCTAAAAGGATACCTTTTTAGAAACACTCAGCAAATGACATCCTGATTGTAACCCATATCATAGCTTAGATCATTGAATGAGCAGAAGTGTAAGTTGTTCACAAAGATTAGCAGTTAGTCTCATGGTATACAGGACAAACTGCTTGACCCCCCCTCCCTGGAATGAGTGTTTATATTTTTTAACTGTGTCTCATAATACATCTTTCATAATTCGTGACTCTATATTGGGTCGATGAATGTTATTGTAATGTTCACAAAAGATTGAACTGAATCCATCTGAATCTAGCATGTAACGATTATCAAAAGAATTAATCTGGTTATGAAGGATTGAGAAATGAATCATGCTTACTTTAGAAAGTAATTGCAAAGCAATTTTATTTGATGACATTCTTTATGCACAATAATCGTTGTTTTCGTTGTCAATAATGGTGTATATTCTGGCCAACGCCCAAGGGAAGAGTGATTTTGACCCTACATATGCAGTTTTGAGCAAAATCTTTTTGTACATTCAACCCAGGAGTTAAATTTGCACCACTACAGATCATGGAGTATCAAAATCTGGTATTGTTGACCGAGCGTCTAAAGTTGACTACGAAAAAAATTATTCTGCGAAATAAAATGCATGAAAATAAAAACAAACCTAACAGTTGTTCCGTGTACAGACAAGACACAGTTTGCAGAATAACTTTTTTTAGCAGTCTACTTCTCGATCAACAATACCAGATTCTACGGTCTGTGTGCTGTGTTAAAAATAAAACAAGTATTATTAAAAGTGCCTCATTGTTGGCTTTCTGAAAAATTAATTAACAATAGAATTGCAAAATTCAAACTTCATTTAATAAAGAAACGAGGATAAAGAAATTGATAAAGTGAAAATGAGCAATACAAAATTCGGAAATTTTAGACAAGTTTAAATTATAGGTAGTATTTATCCTTAGGTTTTAGCAAAAGAATTGCAAAATCATGTTAAGAAAAAGCAATACATGAGACAACAAACCTCGTACAAAAAAATATTTTGAAAGCTGGATGCTCGACTAACTGCGCGGGACGATGTATGTCATAATAAAAAATAAGTCATATAGAAAAGATGATACAGAAATGTTGGCGTATAAACAAAAAGATGCACCTCATTTACAGTGGATTTCAAACCTCTGTATCAAGACAGAAATGTTAAAAAAAACACTAGATAAACAAGGGATGTAAAACCTTAAATGTTAGTTAATTTTACCTGCAACGCTTATTTATTTCAATTTGTTATTGCTTGGATTCGATTTTGAAGTCAGCCCACAACAAACATTCCCAGAATGCAGTGGTTTTGTAGAAATTTCATGCTAAAATTACATGGGGAGACGGAACACTTTCGTTTTGTCAGCCGATGAAAATATCGCTGGAATAAAACGCTGGATAAAACGTTTTTCACTTCCTTTCATGATACAATGGTGAATATTCTGGCCAAAATTGCTTATTTATTCCCAAGCCACCAAAATTTCCCTGTTTTTTGCGGGTTTTTTTTATGACTGATAATTTTACAATGCATGATTTTAAGGTAAAATTGGTAAAAATGTGAAAAAAGTACTGTTTTAGGTAAAATAAAGGTGTAAACCA
>JAUKPT010001971.1:0-14039 GCA_032273505.1 Nanomia bijuga | reverse complement strand
ATAGTAGTGTGTGCCAACCTATACATAGGTTGAAATTCAAAATTGTTAACGAGAATAAATAATAATAATAATAATAATATCTGGTCTATCAGTCACAAGTGTTCAAATATTACCTTTACCTATTGTGTTCGATTTTCGATTAATCCGGAGGTTCACCAACCACTCTGAATTAAAGTCGTGATCATTTTTCATCTATTTATAACCACACATGTCAAGATTCAAGATGCAACTTATGAAAAGTCGGGTATATTTACGATTGATAGCATTCATTTTCACTCTCCAATGGTAATATATTGAATTTTGATACAAATTTAAGATTCAAATGCTTAAAACTACTATATCCTGATTATACGCTCAAATCATATAGAAAACTATACCATTTTTTCATCTACTTTTCATGACGGATCAATTTTGTAATTCCTTTTCAAAATTGAAGTTATGTCAGACCTTTTACTTACCTCTGAATAAAAATCAAGACTCGATGGGCGTCGAATGAATGAAGCCTTAAATGTCAAACAATAGGCGGTCCAAATGCACCAAAAATCTCAGATACTGGGCAGCTGACCATAATCATTTGTTTTCTAGGCAACTTTTCCATAAATTAAACGTATGTTCTTTTTGTTTAGGACGCAACGGGGCCTAAAATTGATCACATGTGCTCTATCGATCCACCGGACACAGAAATTAGAGGGATATACGGTAAAATGGCGGTAAATGGCGGATTTTTGAAAACGGCGCTGTTTTGTCAATGCCAAATTTTGTTCTCATTTCGAAATACTGGGCTATAGAAACCTTTCATCAAGATTTTTTATCTTTCCTTGAAAACAAAATACATAGGGAATTTCAGAAAAATCGTTCATTTATACTTAAACAAAAAAATAATTTGGCCAGCCTAGAAATTTTAAAAAGTAGACGATTGCGCATGATCGCACTTACTCGATGCGATTTAGTATTTTTCCATGTTGATGTAGCCATTATGGCTAAAAGATGTCTAATAACTTACTATTTAGGTACACTTGCTTAGTTTACTAATACAAATTACTGAAATAAACAAATGCATTCATTTAAAGTTATAATTAAGTACAAAGATTGCGAGAAAGGTTAAACAGAGCCCGGAAACGGGCATGGCAATACCCCCTCGCCCAAATCCCAGTGGCTCGGGTATGCAAAGCCCTACCCAAGAAGAAGCTGAAAATGTATCAGTTGTTTCAGAAGAAAGCGAAAGTTTAGATGTCAATGAAAAAAGCGAAGAGAGAATTACCTCATATGATGAAGATGACGAAATCGAGGGTTTATTCGACGATCTGGAAATCGATGATGGCCCAGATGATGATTCTGCAGTCACAGATAACGATTTTGACGAAAATGGGGACCCAATATTTCCCCATGATCTCCTTGCTAAATTGGATGAAATGGTCAACAAACCCAAATGGATCATCCCTGTTTTACCCAAAGCTGAACTGGAACTCTTGATGGATGCTTCTATTCGACTAGCCAAAAAAGGTCTTGATATTAAAAGTGAAGCTTGCCAACATTTTATAAGAGAAGGAATGGCAATTTCATATAACAAAATTTTACTTGATGACGCTGTTAGTACCTGGAAGTTTGAAATTCATAAATTTATCTTAAAGAATACAGAGAAATTATTAGAACTATGTGTTGTAAAACTCGAGCAAGATGTTATTCTTCTATTAGACTTACTAGCAATTGCATTGAATCCAAATTCACGATTCCATTTATATAATGCAGCTAGAAACTCTGAATCAATGGTCGGCGATGCAGGCCAAGGAAAGCAAATTTTTGCAAAGTCGTCTGATCATAGGCAACCTAAAGGATGGGTCGTTGATCTTGTAAACAAATTTGGTCAATTAGGTGGTTTCGAAAAGCTTAAACATCGTTTTTGTGAAATGGAAGATTTAAATGTGCCTGTTGTTTGTGCACTTATTAAACCATTTGGATATTGTGCCGAAGTTCTCACAGAACAAACTGTTGAGGAATATCTTATGCCTATTATGACTGTAATTAAGAAGTTTTTAGATTCAATTACTGATGAAGTATTAAAAAAAGAATCTAAAACAGAATCTAAAAATGAAGCTCTTACTGTTATTATAAAAAGTATGAAATTAATTCTTAGTCGATTACCTGGCGAAGAGGAATTTTGTAAAGAACTTGAACGTTTACGGTTACAAATGATTTTAAGATTGCTTCAGGTATCACCATTTAATGGTAAAATGAATGCCCTTAATGAGATTAATAGAGTTATTGGTAGTGTTTCTTATTATGGCCATGGCAGACACTCCGGATTTGAAGAAGATGAATATCTCACTCATGATATGGTTGCAAAATGGTTACAAGAAAATGATGTACTCATCATCATTTTAAAAGATAACTTACATCAACCTCAATATGTCGAAAAATTAGAAAAAATCATAAGATTTACAATTAAGGCTAAAACATTGACTGTTAAAGATTTAGATACTATTTGGATGGCTCAAATAGGTAAACATGAAGCTATCGTCAAAAATGTTCATGATTTACTTGCAAAATTGGCTTGGGATTTTTCTGCAGAACAGCTTGATCACTTGTTTTCACGTTTCCAAGCCAATTGGAATTTAGCTAATAAGAAACAACAAGAAAAGCTCCTTGAACTAATTCGAAGGTTGGCTGAAGATGATAAAGAAGGTGTTATTGCTCATAAGGTTTTGATTTTGTTGTGGCAATTAGCTCGTAGTGATGATTTACCTACTGATATAATGGATCAAGCTTTGAATGCCCATATCAAAATTCTAGACTATAGTTGTTCTCAAACGCAGGATCGAGATTCTCTGAAAATCAGATGGATTAATATATTTGTTGATGAATTGCGTGCTGGTGTGTGGGTAATTCCTGCATTGAGGCAAATCAGATCAATATGTGAGCTCTTTTATGAAGGAGTTGGACAAGTATCTAATCCTCATGTTATTTTTCGGAACACTGTTGTTGAAAATATTCAAAATAAACATGCTGTTGTAAGTCTTGTGGCTGAAAATTTAGCAAAATATATGAATAAAGTAAGATCATTGTATCAAGAAAATCCTGACATCAATCCATTAAATCTAGTTCCAGATGGACGTTATTCTCATGTCATGCAAATCCAAGAACGACTTGACTTTCTTAGGTTTGTATTGAATGATGGAAAAATGTGGTTGTGTGAGCCTCAAGCCGAACAGATATGGATTTGTTTAGGTATAAATTGTGTTTTTGGTGTTGACAGGGATGTTTGTTTTAAGTGGTTTTCAAAAGTGATGGGGGATGATCCTGATTTGGATCCAGAAATTACTAAGCAATTTTTTGAGAATAATGTATTGAAAATTGACCCCAGCACTTTAAATGAGTTTGGTTTAAAATGTTTTGAGAGGTTTTTTAAATATGTCAATATGAAAGAGGGACTATTACAGAAAAAACGAAATGGAATATATATTTTAGAAAATACGGGCCTGATAGGTTATGATTATCTATGGAAGGTCATCACAGAAGCTCCTCTTGAAATTGCAAATCATGCTATTGAAATTCTTAAAGAAATTTACACAAATCTTGGTGTCAATCTTCGTTCAAAACAGAATGAAATACATTATTTATTTATCAAGAATTGTCGTGAACGGTTTCGCCCTTCTGAAGATATTTTGATCAGTCACAAGAACAATGCTGATAATACTGATAAAGAAACAAGTGAACTTATCACCAAAGAAGCCAGAAAGATAATGCTGTGTTTAAAAGCACTCAGGGAATATGTAGGAGAATCTGATAATAATTATGGTGAAGAAAGAGCATTGCCATCACATTACAAATCATTTAGAGCAAAACAAATCTGTCTTTTTGTAAGATTTTCAGCTCAAAATCGACAAGTTGAAGATATTGAAATATGGACTCATACCAATGAGTCTGTTGCATCAGTTCGAAGAAATATCTATAATCGTTTGAAGATGTCATCTCAAACAATTAAACTTGACATGTACAACAATGGTGAGTTGATTAACCCGATTGATGACCGTAAACTTGTTGGTGAGTTACCCATTAAAGATAGGACTGTTTTTACTGTGAAACTTGGTTCTATTGGTGGAAGTGCACCATCCTCTCCTGATTCCTCATCAGACTCTTCACCACCTCCCACTCCACAGCCCAGCGATGGACCAAATATTGAATCAGAGCAACTTCTACCAGGTGTTATTCTATCGAAAACAAAATTTGCTTACACTTTATTTTCTCTTGGTGAACTAGCTACTATATACAAATTAACAGATTTAAGAGATATAATTCTTAGTCTTCTTAATATCTGTCCATCTGATTTGGAGACCATCAGTCAAATAAAAAATGCTTGCCTAGAAGCGGCACAGAAAGGAGTACAAGCACTAACTTTGGATAAGCTATTATTTCATCTGTCACCTATTCAAACGTTATACAATCTTGAAATAATCCATGCTCTCTTACTACCTGCTATTGGTACTTCTGATAATACACCAAGTTATTTTCAGCGTGATTTTATCCTTTCTGGTGGAGTTGAATATGTTTTAAACATGTTTACGAAAAGTTCTCCACTGCAACATGCAGATGCACTAATTAAAAGAAGTGCTTACACTGTGCTGTTGAAAATATCAAAATTTTTATTTACATCAATTGCTTTTGCTCATATTACTGTTGTTGCAGATGCACTACAAAAGAACACAGGGAAAGAAATTACTGTCTCCAATGCTCAACACAATTATGCTGTATTCCTGCAACAAGCTGTCCAGCACATTCCAAACACATATCATGAATATGTAATACGAAGCTTAGCAGTTAAGCTTGGTCAGACATTAGGAAACAGAGCAATCAATCATATGCCAAATATTGATGTCATCAGAGTTATTCAAAAAATTTGTTGGGTATCTGCAGTTGGGAGAATCGATTTACTTCAAGGAGACGTCATGGAAATACATCAACAATATGAAAAAGCTGATCAGAGTCAACAAAGTGATCTAGATGATTCTTCGTTAGGTAAAGAAGCATTAGAAGTCTTATCAATTTCATTTGCTTTATGTCCTTCAACTCTTGATATTTTGATTAGGGATCGAATCTGGCATTTGTTTATCATCGATTTACTACTTATCTGTAAGAATCGATCAATTCGAGTGACTGCAGCTGAGCAGTTCTTTTTAATTGCAAGCAAATGTTGTAGTGGAGACAAACCTTTAAAGTTCTTTATTCAGTTGTTGCTAACAATACGTGATAACAAAGTGCTCGATTATCCTACTCAATCATCTGAATATTTCAGTCTATTATGCAGACTGCTAAGTTACGGGAAGACAATTGAGTTGCAGTTGTTGAATGCTGGTAAGATCCTTGAACATGAAATCAAATGGATTAAGGAATTACAGTTGGCTCTCACAAAGGGAGATAGTTTAGCTGAGAATATGAAAGTTGAGCTCATTGAAGGACATTTGGGTGTAACAAAAGAATTACTAGCTTATCAGTCCATCCAGAAACGCCAGCAAATTGGATGCGGTGAAGGGGGAGATGATTTGTTGATGAGTTTGGTAAATGATTTTGTTTTCTCTGCATCAAAGCTTGCCTTAACTTCACGAAGTGGTGGAGATGTTACTAATCAACATATTAATCCTATATGCAACACAACACCAACTATAATTGCTGCCCTTGAATTACTAACTGGTTTATCAACCAAGTGTGTTCAAAACTTACGCCTACTTTCTGAATGTTTAAGTAATCTTTTCTATTCTGGATGTGATACTCTTCTAAATGAATGGGAATATCAACCACCTATTGGTCCAAGACCTGAAAAAGGATTTGTTGGTTTGAAAAATGCTGGTGCAACTTGCTATATGAATTCTGTTTTGCAGCAGTTGTATATGATTCCTGAGATACGGACTGGAGTACTCTCAGCTGAAGTGGCATACAAAGAAGAGGATGGCGAAGATATAGAGGAAACTGATGAGATATCTACAATGCAAGAAGATCAAGCTGTTAACAGTGATAACAAAGAACTTGTTGAAAAGAAAAAGCAACAAGAAAGACAGCAGTATAATACCAGGATATTATCACAGATACAAGCTATATTTGGCCACCTTCATGGTAGCAAATTACAATTCTATGTCCCCAAAGGCTTCTGGAAATTGTTTCGATTATGGGGGGAACCTGTTAACTTACGAGAACAACATGATGCTTACGAGTTTTTCAACACTCTAGTTGATAATATTGATGAGGGCTTGAAATCTGCTGGTCACAAAACATTTTGTGCTGATGTACTTGGTGGTTCATTTGCTGATCAAAAAATATGTAAGCAATGTCCTCACAGATACTCACGTGAAACACCATTTACAGCTTTAAATGTTGATGTCCGCAACCATCATACTTTGATTGATAGTTTGGAACAGTATGTGAAAGGAGATCTCTTAGAAGGTGCCAATGCATATTTCTGTGAAAGATGTGACAAGAAAGTTGACACAGTAAAGAGAATGTGCGTAAAGAAGTTACCAAAAGTTTTAGCAATTCAATTGAAACGGTTTGAGTATGATTGGGAAAGAGATTGTGCCGTTAAATTTAATGATTATTTTGAATTTCCAAGAGAATTTGATTTGGAACCGTTTACAGTTGAAGGATTAGCAAAGTTAGAAGGTGAAATTATTGAGGATGATGATGCTATTGAAATGACAGGAAAGACTAAAACACCGACTGATGAAGAAGCTCCAAAAAGTACAATCTATAGACTAATGGGAGTAGTTGTACATAGTGGACAGGCTAGTGGTGGTCATTATTATTCCTATATCATGCCGAGAACAAATGACGGGTCCCAACAGTGGTATAAGTTTGATGATGGTGATGTATGCGAGTGTAATATGGATGACGATGAAGAATTAAAGAATCAGTGTTTTGGAGGTGAATATATTGGTGAAGTTTTCGATCATATGTTGAAAAGAAGACAGAAGAGATGGTGGAATGCTTATTTGTTATTTTATGAACGTATTGATATCTTGACGCAAACAAAGAGAGATTCCCCTACTGATAAGATTTATATGCCAGATGGAATCAAATGGTCTGTCCAAAAGGAGAATATCAACTTCTTGCATACACGTACACAATTTTCAAATGAATATTTCCAATTTATCAGGAAGCTTACATTAGCCTGTGTCACCCAGCAACCACAAGCAATTGCCAAAACAACTGATCCTATGCACGAAGAACTGTGTCTGATAAGTTTACAACTCCTTTGCAAATTCTTATTTTCTGTTGGTCTACGGACAAAGAAAAGTATCAGAGGTCCAGCCAATGAATGGTATGATGCAATATCAGCATTAGTTCGTCAAGGTATTTCATTACGGCGATGGTTTGTGATTGAAGTTTTACTTGCTCATCCAGAGAGAATAGTCGAATACTTACTTGAGTGTCCTGTGGGTGAAATACGTAGTGTTTTTGGTAAAATAATTGTTTTGTTTGCTCATCTGACGCGTATTGATGGGCATTTTAGTATCGAACTTCTAAGCACTCCTTTGGAACCATGGCAGATTAGTCGCTGTGATCCAACTAAGTCATCATTAAGTGACTACCTTCTTCAAACAGTTTTAGACGTGGTGAATCGAGATGGTCCTGAAAACAGGAACACCAGGCATTCATTGCAATATTTTCAACTTTTTGTCATGTATGCAGGTATTGGTATACCAGAACGTAAACAACTTCTCGATTTAGGTGTTTTATTGACGTTCATTCGTCTTGCAATTGAAGAAGATCATGCTTCAAATCATAAATACCAATTTCAAGAACTGTCAAAATTGTATTCGTTAGTATCTGTATTAATTCGAAGTTGCGATGTATCTAAATACATGAAAACATCAGATGACTCAGAGCCAAAAACAAATCCATTCTTTGATTCTATTGTCACAACGCCTATCATGGAAATCCCTAGTAATGTAGAAGGACTTATCTATACTAGTAATTATGTGAAACGTTTATTAGAAGAGAGCAGTACATCCGATGATACTGTTCATTTAATCAAATTTTTGAGTTGGGAATGTTTAAGTTTCTCACTAATTGCTTTATCAGAGGTACTCTTGCAAATTTCATATGCACAAACTTACGAACTTCGTCCATTTTTAGATATTTTGCTTCATTTAATACTTCTTGACGATTCTTGGAAAGAACAAAGAATGAAATATGCTTTCAAAGGTGTTTCAGATGATAGGGAAGGACTTTTTGATACAATACAACGCTCAAAACCTCACGGCCATAAGAGAGGATATCAATGCATTAAAACAATTGTTCAATTAACACAAAACAGTGAATTAGCGATTCAAATGTTAAATCAAGAGGAATTTAAAGATAGGTGGAAAAGTGCTGTACGTTGGCTTGGAGATGAGTTAGATCGGCGAGCTCCTTCAAGCTATAATTACAATAATTGGTCCCCACCTACACAATCTAATGAGATATCAAATGGGTATTTCTTAGAACGTTCTCACAGTGCTCGTTTTACGTATGCAAAAGCATGTGAAATGTTTGAAGAGGAAGAACAAGAAGAAGAACCTGAATCAAGAGATGGTACTTTACAATCAAGTGATACATCTACGAGTGAACGAATGAAGTATGATGCCAATATACCTTACACTGGTCATATGCCATATTCATCACCTCTAGATTTAAACACGACAGAAAATGAGACGATAGATAGTTTTGATGATGACTTAAGATGAGAATTCCATTTTGTTTACATCATAAAGAATCTGATTAGTTCCCACACCAATATGCATTTCGAAAAAATGACCTAGCGACCAATCAGGTTCTTCGTGTCGTAATAATGTTGTTAAAAGTTTCGAACCAGTAACATATGGTTTTCAAATGATGATTTTAAGATGAGTTCAATTCGTTGTTAGTAGACCAAAAGAAAAATAAAATACAGAAAAAAATTATGAAAAAAATATATTAGTTTTGTTATACTGTGTTTACTAGTGGCTCTTCTGTCTGACGTCGTCGTATGATGATATATGCTGTAGAAATTTTACAAAAAGAACAGTGTTTTATTTGCAGCCAGATACACATTGACTTCTCGAGTTTGGTGAGATTTAATATTAAAGAAAAATATACCATTGTATTAGCATGGTAACTCATCATTATTGTTTAGATAAAAAAAAACTTTAATTTCTTTGGAAAAAAAATAAGATATTGTTTATTTTATTATCATTCTTGTATTGTACACATTTTGAATTTGTGTAGTGTAGGTTTGATAATTTTTTCCCATGATAAATATTCTGTCCAGAAGTTTTATTTTAATTAAAAAAATGTTTATTTCTCTCAACATCTTGAACTAATCAATTATTTCCAAGGATAATGCATTTCTTGATGACAAACATTTTTAAAGCCACTTAAAATCCATAGTATTGATTAAAAAAACTTGAAAAAAATTCACAGGATTAGTATGATTTTATGATTTTATTATAAGTTAAAGAGGTAAATCAATAAACAAACTTTAATGTCTTACATTAATTTTGTTCCCTTTTCTGATAGTTCTCTTTAGAATGTCACATTATGAGGATCGTTGTCTATGAGAATTTGGCTGTGAAAATTGTTATTGTTCAGCGTCAAATATAACCGTGCATTATAATATTGGTGTTGAAATATTTATCTGGTCAGATTATATATCATTTGTAATTTTCAGAGCGCAGTTTATAAGGGGTTATCTGCAAACTATAGGTAAATTTGCCATTTGATTGGTTGAAAATTACATCATGAAGATTTTGATTGGTTTCTTCAGAATGAAAATTATCATTTTCAGTTTTAACAAAACATCAAATGATGACATTTTGAATTAAACCAATTAAAATCTTTGTAACCAATCAAATAGCAAATTTACAGATGAACCCAAAAGCTGCTGGTATTGGCTTTTTTATTCAGATTATTTCAAGGAAAGAAATTTTTGTCGTCATAGAAATTCCCAAAAGTAGCAAAATCGTGATGACATATTTATTGGTCTGAAATCAGCTGAAATAACTATAAGGGCGGCAAAAATAAATAAGTTCTGTGAATTTCTATATTTCACAAGTGGTTACCATTCTTTGGCCGGTAAACAAACCCCCACTTTTACCTCTTGTAATCTGTTTTTATAGAAATATTAGGGTAGTAACTTATCCCCATATAATAATCCCGGACAATTTGCAAAATTCTGTGGTTTGAATTCATTTGATTAGTCGAAAATTATGTCATCAAGACTCAAATTGGCTGAAATTTCTTTCCTTCAAATGTCATTATAATTATGATTTAATTTAAACTAGTAATGAAAAAAAAATTGGGATGAAATTTTTAATTGTTGTTGTTGTGAATTCTCCCAAAAAAACTTAATTTTCTCTTCGGTGTGTGTCCAACGAGATGTTGTATCCATGCATTACTGGGGGTATGTTAATTAGGGTCCTACAGACTTTGTTAGACTGCTTCTCAATTCAAAAAAATATTAAAATCCCAATGATTTTTTTTGGTTATTTTTGCTTTGTTGAAAAAAATTCTGATGTTTTATTATTTTTCCAAGTCAAAAATACTAAGAAAATGTAATCAATTTAGACATTTTAGACCCATATAAAGGTGAAAAAAGGCAAACAAAATTATGGCGCCTTCTTCTTGGACCCTCCTCATCATTGGGGGCTCTCTACTTTGCAAAAAAATTCAAAAAATTATCAAAACCACGGATCCCTGAGCACCAAGTTATGTCTGGATGCAGTCCTAGCGTTGGCACATGTCTCTTCTGTTGAAAGTTAGGTTCTGTCTCTTAAAGTACATAATATTTTATAGAAACTTTATCAACGGTGAATATTCTGCCCAAACCTCCTAGTTATGCTCCTGCCACCAAAATTTTTATTGTTTGCTGTGTTTTACGATGTTTTTGTACAAAACCAAAAATGACTGACTAATTGTCAATATGAATAATTGTAAGATAAAATTAGTAATAATACGAGAAAGAACTGTTTCAAATCACACAAATTATTTGTTTACTCTGTTTAAAATGACCAAAAATAGTAGAAAAGGGGGAGCTTGCGTCCAGAATATTTACAGTTGAACTTTATTTTAATCAGAGGAAAGGCCTTGCGCAACCACCTCTTCTCTTTAGTCATTTTGTCCCTAAATTGTTGTCCCTATATTTCGCCTATTTTAGCCTTTTGATTAGTAAGACATAACATCATAGCTAATTGGTTCCATCTAGAATGAAGCATTTTGTTGATTTGTTAAAATTAAAAATGATAAAAACACTTCTACATAAACCAATAAAAATGTTGATGATGTAATCTTCAACCAATCAATCGGCTAAATTAGCCATAATTTGGCAACATTCCCTATAGTTAAGTCAATTTGTTAACAACTATGGAAGTGTTTTAAAGTTAGATCTGGTACTAAATGCTTTTTATTATTTTTGGGGAAGAGAAAGAAGATACCCCAGAATTTTCTAATTCATCTTAGTCTGGAAATAGCTTTATTTGTTAATTGTTTTCAGCTTAAGACAGTTGAATATTACATCATAAACATTATTGGTTAACTAAAAATTCTGATTTACATCTGATTGGTTCATTTAGAAATGTCACAATTTAATGTTTTTATTATGTCAAAAATTATGATATCATTATGTAAACCAATCAGATCCTTAATGATGTAATGATGTAATGATGTAACCAATTCAAAGTCTAAACTAGACAAGAGTTTAGAGATGGTTAAAATAGCCAAAATTTTGCGAAAAATACTTAAGGTACGTAGATTTTTCCTGTAGTTTGTTTTTCCTTAGTGAAGAATTCATGAAAATTACAAAAGATTTTACAAATGTTCTCGCTCTGTATGCAAGTATCTGGGTAAAAGCATCTTTGCCACAATGGGCCTATTAAGTAATGGTGGCCCACTCATCAATCTTATCAATATTCTATTTCAGATTTATTAAAGGAGGATTGTCTACAAAAAATTAGAATTGAATTAATCAGATCCATGATGTCAAACTAATTGAACTTTTACTCTCTAATCACGAAGCCCATGCCTGTCTTTAGGGGCTGTTAACAAATTTCGGTAAAAATCGGCAAATGATTGGTCGAATATTACATCATCATAAACATTATTGGTTCGCTAAAAACTCTTACTGGCATTTTTACTTTTAATGAAACAAAAAAATTATGCTATTTTGAAAACGACCTATCATTTTCATGATGATGTTATATTTTTATCGAAAGTTTTACCGAAACTTGTAGACAGTCCCTTACAAATAGTTGTACGTTAAGACTTTTCTATTTTTTTTTTGTTTACATTTGTTTTTTGTGTTTTTTGATTAATTTTTCTGATTAATTTAGGGATTGCCTACCAACCTATGGTTGGTTTGATTGGTTGAAGATTACATCATCATCTGATTGGTTTGCGCTTATGATTGTTATTTTCCACACTAAGACCAGTTAAAATTCAACCAATTAGAGTCTTGATGACATAATTTTCGACCAATCAAACAAATTCACAGACAATCCCTCTCTACTACTACTACTTCTACTACTACTAGGTTATTCATGCTGTAAAGTTTAGTACAAAAAACATGAAAACATTTAAAACTTAAAAAAATCTTCAAAAAAAAAAACATTTGTATTTTATTGTTTTTGTTTTCTCCTTTTTCTTTTCTTGATAATTTGATGATTTCCTCCTGAGGGGAGGGGAGGTCATGTTCCCAAATGGGTCTATAAAAGGTTGATCAATCCTAAAAGCTTTTTAGGACCATCCTCAAGTCGATAGCGCAAACTATAGAAAAAATCTTGTCAATGATTTTCAAAAATTGGTCTATTTGTTTCAAAGATAAGGTATATAAAAGTCTATTATCTTGTTTGGAACACTGGTGCCGTACTTTATATAAGATAGACGGCTATCCAAAGAAATCATGTACATAGAAATCCATACGTCTCTGAGGGATTTATTCAATGATCAATTCTAGTGAAAAGAGTTTTTACCACCTTTCTGAACCGTGAATTTACAGTGTTCAACATCCACATGTTAAGGGGTTAAAAATACAAAAGAAATCCTGTGTTCAGGGTCAAATATTGCTTAAGACGCAATTAGGGTATATTTGGAAACGTAATGTCCTGACAGTGTAAACATGTTTTAGAAGAGATCCCTCCTAGACATTTCTGGTTCTCAAAAACATTGGATATTGGATGCCTCAAAATGCCTTAAATGCTGAAAGGCTGTTTCACAGAGTCTATGTCAAATTGACATGGAGGTCAGGAAAGTCAGGAAAAGTCAGGATAACTTTTTTATCTGGTCAGGAAAAAAGTTAGGATTATTAGGGTTGGGCGATATTGGAAATATCGACATGATAAAATGATCTTCTTCTTTGTTTTTAGATTAGTGTAACTATTTTTTCTATGAAGCCATGTTAGGTCTCAATTATATAAGGTTTTGTAATATGCTTTTTTATGCATTTTGTCACTTTGAAAGTCAGGATATTCTGGCCAAATTTGGTCAGGAAAGTCTTGACTTAAAGCAAAAATCTTCTTTGGACAACCTGTGCTGACAAATAGGGATATGGATTTAGGTCAAATTATCCATACGTGGCAAAAAATGATTCGATTTTGGCTTAAAAAGTCAGATTTTTGGTGTACAGCTGGTTTGTCATATTTTTTGTTCACTGTGATTCTCTTGGTGTAAATTTCGTGATTTTGAACAAATAAGATTTAACATTGATTTTATCACTTTGTTCCACCATGTAATAGACCAGCTGCTCAGTGAGCTGAGTGTCAACATGACAGGTACCTATGGGGTCCAATGTTTTTTGGTCATTTTAGGTATACTGATTACGAATATAACCAGTAATTGGTGTGAATAGAAAAGGATGAAAGCGATCCCAAGAAACATATTGAGTCTTAAATTAAAACTACAAATATATTCGATTTTTTATGCATTTTTTATACTTGAAGACACGAATTTCTGAAAATGATTCATCCTTATGCGAATGTACCACTTGGATGAAATGCCAAATTATTAAATTCTCAATTAATCGTCTTCTTGAACAAGAAGCT
>JAUKPT010001970.1:0-14041 GCA_032273505.1 Nanomia bijuga | reverse complement strand
ACCAAAAATGCTGCTTGGGGGGGCAATTGCCCCCTGCCCCCCCCATTGGCTACGCCTCTGTTCAGATGTTAAGAATATGTTAAACATTCAGTGAAATACAGTATTGTCTTTTTGGATTCATAACCATGTTTTTATGCAGTCTTCAAGCTTTTTGAAAATAGTTCCTCTCAAAATAATTCCTCCTATCCTTGTTAACAATACAAATTCTCTGTGTGGAAACAGCATGTGTCAATTCAAACGTTGAACATGTTGATCAATGAGTCTCGCAGTCGAATAGTTTTGTGTTGTTGTCATCCTACTAATCTAAAATGAAGACAAAAACAACCAATCATCAACAGGGTTTTTTAGTTTGGAAACTTCTGATGACCAATCCAGAGAAATCTTTTCATCCAGAACAATTTTGAATCCACAATCTGTTTCACGTTGTGTCTCTTCGTCGACTCGTAATATCGTAAAAACTAGGTTTAATTCTCAACGAAAAAGCTCGTTTCACACGACTTTGTTCTTCAATTTTCTTATCAGAATAGTATAACAAAAAATTGACGAGTTTTCTCTGATTTTGATCGAAAGCAATCTGCGTCGCAGTTTTTCCGCGTAGATTTGTTATCCTCATATCGATTCCAGAATTGAGCAATCTTTCAACACACGACAGTCCAACTTTATTGTTTATTACACCATAAACGGCTGCATGGAGGGCTGAATCCCCCTTTTTATTTATCATATTTATATCAGCACCATACTTAATCAACAGTTCAATAACTTTTAGTTTTAATTTCTTGAACGGTCCATATAGGGCCATCATGAGAGGTGTATTACCATCAACATTACAGCTATTAATACATTCAATACCCGCTTGTAAGATTTCTCTCAACGTATGAACATTTCCATAAAATGCAGCTTCGTGTATCTCTAAGTTATCAGCAAAATCGTAAATTTCCAAAGTATCAACAAACTCTGATGTCATGTTTTTCTTTCAAACAAATAATACATGTAATAATCTGTTTCACCTTTGAACGCAAGAATTTTCTAAATAAATATACTATACCGCCTTCAGAAATTAAAAATTATACCGGTTAAATGAAAGTTTTGTTTTAAAGATAACTTTGTATGTTATAGTTTATGTAAAAGTTGTATTTATAGATATGTTGAAGAATTAAACATTAATTCATATAAAAATCGAACGTTGTTGTTAGCATCCTCTCATTACTCTCATCCTCTCAAAAAATCACATTCAACTATGAATTACACGTCATAAGTTAGTTCGTATCGTTATGTCATGGTCATCAGCATCATACATTTATCATTACGTCACCTTTGTTTATCCTTGAATTATTCAAATACTTCACATTCATTACCATTAATTGATTCAATACTGCTATGTCAGCAAAAAAGCTGCAATTTTCAAAGACAAACTTCTCATTCACAATTGAACTTTTTTCCAACCGCACTGGATTACTCCTGATAACTTCTATTCAAATGTTATTCATCTCATCAATACCATAGATAAATGTTATGTCCATGATAACAATTGGAATTTTCACGTGTTTCTAATTTTATTGCATTCAACACACATTTTTTTTAAAAAGTATTCTTTCTTCTTGGTTAACGCGTTAAATACGTTAAAAAGTTACTGATTAAATTCAAACCAAAAACTAACCATTAGAAATTTCAATTCTGCAAAGACAAAAAAAATCATGTGAGGGAAATTAGTTATCATTTAGTTGCTACCTGAGTACTAAAGCGTGTGCATGATTATCATCTAATAAGTGCTTGCACACCATTCCGAACTAAGTTTGTTTGATTTCTCCTTTACTGATTACCAGATATCTTTACTTTTTAGTCTCATTCTACTCACCAAAATATCGTCTGATAGACAGTCTGATAGACAGTCTGATAGACAGACAAATAATTTAGCGTTTCAGTAAGAATTTGTAAGTACATCAAAAAACTAGCTCGTTTCCTATCAAGCGCAAAATATGGATATTGACGAAAAAAATAGCATCCTTGTTTTTCATTATGGATACACTGAAATCACTATAACCACGACTGATCTCAAAAACATATAGAATACAGTACGGAACTGAACTCAAAATACTTTTTTATTTATTTTTCTTCCATGTCAATTTAAAATTATACAGGTTAAGGAGAGATATCGAATAAATAATTTAGCCTACATTTTTTTTATATAGAGAATGTATTCAATGAATTGAATCTGAATTATCTTTTGAATTCATCACTAATTTGAAGTGCCACTTTGCGGGAAGTTAGATTACAAGCTGTAAGTCATTGATTGGCTTCAAGTACTCACTTGATGAAAGGTGGACAGGGAAGTGATAAAAGAACAATTACTACTTGTCAGTTTCATGAGTATAATTGGTCATTTTGTACCTAAAGTACTTAAAATACTCATATTCAGATTAAAGATTTAGGAGGAATCATATTTAAAATCTGAGCTCTCACACTTGTTAATTATCTATGAACCATAGTTATAAGAGTGCTTGACTCAAACTTAAATTAAGAATATTCTATCAAATGATTTGACATGATGTTAGAAAATGTTCACATTTCTGGTAGAGTCTCAAAATGAAAAATAATCGAGAAATCATGGTTGCCTTTTGTGTAATACATTTGATTTAAGGTGTCTGGTCATATATTTCTAAGCATCAAATACAATGAAACATATTTCTTTTGAACAACTTTTTGCAGAATCGACGAATAGTGTCAAAATACTGGAATAGTTTGAAGGATAATTGATAATCGCATATATTAGTTTTAAACATTTTTCCACACTGAGTCGATTGAAAAAACCTGAAGGTGACGTAGAAAGTCTTCAAAATGGGATTTTTACCTGAGAAATGTTCTTTTCAATGTTTCTGGAATTTTGCAAAAAAAACGCATTTTTCCTGATATTTTAAACAATAGTTTGAATTCCCTACATGATTTTCACCATAAGCAGGAGCTTTTAACCCTGACTTGTTTTGCTAGGTTTGAACAATCATAGGCAATCTTGAACATTTATCATGCCCAAATACCAAACAAAAAACGTGCACAATAAGTATGAACATGCCAGCATGCTTTTGAAAATAAAATATCGGCTTTTAATATTACTTGTACCGGCGTTGCTGCAAGAAAATCAAAATACTCCGGTACAATAGGTTACGATCCTGACAGAACTAATCAATCTAATCATAATCCTGCTTTCATCACAATAAAGTCATACACAGATATCATCTATCTGCTTAAAAAACGATGATATCATATCCTGTTTCAGACAGCTCAAAACAATGTTATCTTTTATGACAGAAATCAAGTTTTTCCGTTATGGCATGAAATAATCGCAATCATACAAAAGATTACTTCGTCGACAATACTCCTATGTCTGTCTGCTAATTTGCTTATTTCAAGCGATAATTGCTATTTTTACTAATACCATTTTACCCGTCAATGTCAAAATCTATACAAATTCTACATATGCCCCATATAAATTCCAGATCTTATATGTTTGTATTTACCAAATCATCTGTCTACACGAGGAAGAATGAACAGAAAACAATTTTTAGATGCCAAATTGTGTAATATCCATTGCAGGATGTCACTTTTTTCGAGAAATGCGATACAAGAAATAAATTTTCTATTTAGATCAAGAATTCAAAGGCCAAGCAAAAAAGCACCTAAGAAATGGAACATCGAAGACACAAATGGAATCGGTCATATCGAAAAACCAAACGGTGGATGGGACAGTGGGTTTGGAGCAGGGCATGGTATGGCTTGGGGCGATGCAAATGAATATGGAAAATTCCCACAGGCTATTCACGAGGAATGTGGCAAAAAAATAAAGCCTAAAGAAGGAAGTTGTGATGGTTCGGTGGATAGTTGTGAGAAGATGCATGATTACCTTCCCGACCAACACGACACTGTAGACGAACATTGCAGTGGTACACAACCATCTGAGATGTACGACTATAATGTGGGTGGTGTTGAATTTAATCCAGCTGGAGTTCTACAGATATCTAAAGGCCATCAAGATGAAACGTCTGTTGATCTATCCGGTATCAATCATTCCAGTGGTGGCAAGAAGAATGATATTGCAAAGAAACGTATGACAACAAATGCTCTCCGTCTACAAGCAAAACGTAAGAATAGAAGAAAGATGTTGAGAAAGAAAGAACAAAAAGGAACGAGAAGGGAATCTGTGGCTGGAGTGAATTCAGTCAATATGAGTAACAATCAAACTGCTTTGAACATGACAAAGTAAATCAAAATTTATCATATATTTTTTTTTATTATAGTAATTCAGTGTAGAATCCCTCAAAGCGAACACCATTGGTACAAAAAATATTGTCTGCATTGTGGTTATGTCCGGAATTTTCTAAAAAACCTTTTTAAGTGTGATTTTGAATAACAAATTATTTCTCAATAGCGTTGAAAAAATAGGGTAGAAAAGGACACCACTGTAGTAAATCGAATCTTTGAAATCCAGTCTTTTAAATTTTAATATATTTTTCGATTCAATCATGAATTACTAAAGTATTAGAGTTATTTGTGTAACTGTACCTTTGTAAAAAAGCTATTCCATTTGGAACTAAGAATTATTAGTTCTTTAAAGTAACGCCACGATTTTTCATAATTTCCACATATTTTCTTCTTTTTCAGACTAGCAGAACACAAACACAAAAAGCACGAGAGAAAATCTAAGAAGAAATGGAACATAATGTCAGGTGACACAGAAGAGATGTTTGCACCCCCTAATCAAGTTGAAGAACAAAGACTTCAGGGGGTCAATGAAGAATCTGCGCACGGAGTCGATCAAGGTGATCACATGCAAACGATGCAAACGTGTGGTAAAAGATTCCCCTTAGAATTCTGCGCATGGCAAGGACCAAATAATCTTGTATCAAATGGATGGGGCGGTCATGGGTGGGTGGGTGCTTTTCCTCATGAAATACATACCCAAGAACATCACGATACAGATAGAACGGGCTACGGTACAATGCCTGGTGTCGGTCAAGAAATGAAAGTCAATGAAGGCGAAAATCTGTACCATACTCCATCTACTATAGCATCTGCACCAAATGGTGCAAGCTTAGGTACTGGTTATCATGATGGTGGTAACGGATTTCACAACGCTGAAAACGGTGCAGGCGGGGTTACTGAAGGAGAACATGTAGAATATCCAATGCAGCAATACCAAAATGGAGCAATGAACGGCGGTGGTGGTGTTTATAGCAATATGATGCCTAATACAAACGCAGGAAACACTCAAGCCATGACTGGTCCACATGGGAACATTATGACGAATGGTCCACAATATGTTTCAGAGAGCTTGTTTGGAGGCCAACATATTTCGGAAGACATGCCAGCTATGGCGAATGGAGCGCATGAAATGCAAGGGGGAATGGTAGCAAATCCAAATGTTGGTAGAACGGTAACTGACCCTAATGGCGAAACTATGTTGCCAGGTTCACATATAGTTCAAGGAGGTACAATGTCAGGTCCTAATATTGGAGGAGGTATGATGACAGGGACCAACGAAGTAACCGGGGGTATGGTAACTCCAGGTCAAAATGTCGTAGGAGGGACTGCGCCAGGTGCTCAGGAAAGGGTGATGACAAGTAACATGATGCGAGGTAATCAATACGTTTCGGGAGGGATGGTCGGGGCTCGTGAGATGAATGGAGAAATGGTATCAGGGGGACATGATATCCCAGGAAATGCAATGCAAAGTGCAGAATATATGCAAGGCGGGATAGTACCGGGTCCTCACTATATTAATAGAGGCATGGGTAGCCCTAGTTTTAATGACATTCAAGATGCAATGATGCAAGGATCTCGTGAAGGTCCAGATAATATGATGTTTGGTCCTAACGAAATGATACAAAGTTCGCGTGATATGGGTGATTTGCCCGGCCACCAACCTTACGGAGGAGCAATTATGCCAGGTCAACGTGGTATTCATGGACACGCCCTACCAGAACCACATGGAGTTGCTTATACTATTCCATCTGAAGAAAATAATGGTGATTTAGATTCAATGGCTACTGATCATGAAAATTCAGATAGTAGGACTCATGAAGAAGGACACCATTCTGAATTAGTTCATATGGCAAACCACCATGACCCAGATACACACATGGCTCAAAGTCATATCACAACAACTGGGCACGCGGAAACTGCACTTAACGCTGGTCATCCTTCAGGAGGGCACGCGATATCGGATACAGTTATGGCAGGTGCTCATTCAGTATCGCAAAATCTTGACAAATATAAGCATGATGAAAAGCATGAAATGTTAAAGCACCCGTACCGTCATATGAAACAGCTACCCTTACCACATGGACATGTTGACATCAATGACGTGCATCATGTAGGGACAGTTTATAACCCTGAAGCCCACATAGTTAAAGAGCACCGTCACCCCCACGCCCATCACGTCCATTCATACAATCCTTACAATTCGCAGCCAAACGGAAGCCCCTTTTTTAAAAATGCCCAAAATCCATATTTCCCTTTAAATACTATGAATAATGGGGTAGTTTGGAACAATCCTCATGAAGAACTCCCTATTGTTAACCCACCATTAGAAAATTCTCCCCGTGGGGATGGTTCTTTTCAACCTCAACCAAATGGTATGAGATTAATTCCTCAAGACGGCTTGTCGATGAATAATTTCCCACAGGATAACACACAAGTACCAAGTCCCATGGGTGGTCCTATGGGTGGTCCCATGAGTGATCAAATGGGTGGTCCTATGGTCGGTCAAATGGGTGGTCAAATGGGTGTTCCTATGGGTAGTACTATTGGTGGTCCTATGGTTGGTCCTATCGGTGGTCAAATGGGTGGTCATATGGGTGGTCAAATGGGTGGTCCTATGGATGGTCAAATGGGTGGTCAAATGGATGGTCCTTTGGATGGTCCTATGGATGGCTCGATGGGTGGTCCAATGGGTGGTCCTATGGGAATTCCTAATCAACAATTGGGGCAAATGCCAGATGCAATGCCACCCCAAAATACAGATCCTAATGTGATTCAACAATTCAGACCGTCTGTTGCCGATCAAGTTTTACGACAAAATCCAGTTATGGAAGACAACACGAATTCCGCACAAGAACATGTATTTATTGGACCAAAACCGGACCACGTGAACATGCCGGCTGGACCAGCTGCCTCTGTACGAGACAACTCTCTAGTAGAGGGCATGGAAACCGATAAATTCGCGAAGAGAACTCAAAATGGAACAATACAATCAACGAAAAAAGATAAAAATGAAGTTAGTAAAGCTAGCAAAGGGAAAATTGTTAAAGTGATTGAGATAGACACTACATCAGCAGATAAAGCTGGCACATTAAGTAAACTGTCTATGATTAAGCCAGCGTCTAGTACTCAGAAACAAACTTTGAAAAAAAATAAAACAAAAAGATCAATTGAAATTGCAAAGACGACTGGAGATAAGTAAGTATCTATGCATTAGTCAACTAAAGATATCTACAGTTGGTCATGGCATGTAGTCTGGGGGATATTTCGTGTGTTTAGGGAACCTTGTTTTTTTTGCCACCTCTTTTGCTGGAATGTGATCTTTAGGCTCTAGGGACTAGATTTCGAGTGAGCACCACTTTAAATCTTCAGCACCTTTGAGCATTTTGAAATAATGTCATTATGCTAAAATGCTCAAGTGCCAAAATAGAACTCATCTTAAATTCAGTTTCTAAAGATCACAGCTCAACAAGACAACTTCATTCATCAAAACTTCATGATTTTAAACAAGATACACGAAACTGGACTTATTAGTTAAAATACTGCAATGAGTACGCTTTCAAAGGAAAAATTCAGTTTCTTTTGTTAGATTATAATTAAATGTTTTGCATGAGGCATGTATTTTGTTGCTGTACCTTTATCAGAAGGGTCTAGGGACTTAATTTCAGATTCGAGCCAATTCGGTACTATAGCATTTTGGCATAATGTCGCTATTCTAAAAAGGTAGATTTCCCATAGTAAAGAAAATGAAAGTCGTCAAGAATCAAAAGTTTATACCTTATCAGACAAAAATTCTGCGGACAAAATTGCCGACAATTTAGCATAACTTAGCATATCATCGATTTTATGCCGAAAATTTTGTCCGCCGAAAATATTTGTCTGCTGGAAATTTTGTCCGCCGAATTTTTGTCCGATAAAGTATTTCATTGAAATACTGACACCTAAAAGTGAAGAATAAACGAGTTATACAGCTTTGAAGGTCTGAAAACTAGTCATTTTCAAGTCTAATTGTCCAGTAACTTCTTTGTTTTTCATTTTAAGGCCATAGTCTTTGAGTAATAAATTATCGTTAGTATGTTTTTTGACAACTTTGATCTTTTTCATAATGGAAACATCTTTTTCCTTTTGGATTTGTGCCATCATTTCAAGGGTGCCAAAGTGGAACTCGCCTGTATAAAATCCAAAGACCCTCAAACATCACGCATCATATTACAGCAAAGAAATGTGGCAAATAAACAGGGCCCAAACTAATCTTAAAACGATTTCTCTGTACTTTTTTCATGTTAAAAAAAACCTTTTTTCGAAATAAGTTTATGTTTTTTGGAGCATTAGTTAGTGATTATTGTGGGCGCATAGTCTAGTGGTAAATACGTTACGTTATCACCGCTATGACCGCGGTTTGAGTCCTCGTCGAGGCATATGATTTACACATGATTAAAATTAAGTAGGATTAACCAGTAGACTACGTAGCTGGAGCTTGTCTCGGCTTAGTTAGCTTAAGAGTCACACGTAGGATTCTGTTCAGTGTTAAATGTTGTGTGTGTCGTCCTGTGATCCCAGCCCAAGTAGTAGTGATTAGTAAATTGCCTCTACTTGGGATGTGCGCTGGGTATATAAGCATAAAAAAATACTGATTATTACTATCCAATGCTATGCTATGCTACATTTTATGTCGAATGTAGTCTACGTTTTCTAATGCAATATTCAATTTATATCTGATAATTACACTAATTACTCGCAGCTAAAATGTAAGAAAGGTAAGAGAGATGTCCTCATTTGGCCATTTTCAGGACCAAAAGCTTTCAATAGAATTATTCCGTTTGTGAATGATTCAATATCAAAATACTCAATTTGCATCAGTTTTTTTATTCTTCTTCATCATCAAAATGATTGCATGGTTTGTTTTATAAAAATGTATGCAGTAAAACACTTGATTTATGATACTTCTTCATCCATCGTTAATCACCACATGACATGGTGGAGAACACATAATACGATATAAAATAACGTAACATTATTTTAACTTTATGTTTTTAGCAACATAACCTGCTTATCATAGTCAGGGAGCTTTAGTCCATTGTCATCTTTAAACATTGGTAGAGTTATTTTAGTTTTACATTAAAATCTAGTTTTTAAGTGGCTTATTTTACAGGAGGTCTAAAAAGATCAACGTAAACATTTAGATTAGTCAAATTTTAAGGTTTAAAGCTTGAAAATCAAAACATCTATGTGTAGAAAATAGCAAATTCGACTATTACTATTGTCACAGATGATAGAACTTGAAAATTAATAGTTCGCTTCAAACATAAGTTATCTAAAAACATTAGGAAAATAACTCTACCTAATTTTGTATAAATGAACATAATTTATGCACTAAGCTGCCTGACTGTTACTCATAAACATTATCATACTAATGTAGCAATTAGTCCGGTCATACTGTGCACAAATATGCTCAATACCGCACTTTCAAGAAGAAATCTTGAAATTTGGTACACAAGTAGTTTGGTCCATGAGAAGTATTTTTAGCATTGTGATTATTTTACAGACCGGAATAGACTCCCTTATTTTGAGAATATTAACTTTTCATATATTGTTGGGAAGCATTTTTAACGCTCATTAAGAATCACATTAGAACATATACCTAAAAAAGTACTGGAAACAAGTTATAGGCCAAGACAAGGGGTAAATCACTCTCTTCAAAAGTGTACGAGAGTTTTCAACAGTGTTTTACCCCTCGGGTCAAGTAATGGTCTTTAAACAATTGAATTGTGTATAACTCGCTCCCAGTACAATTTCAGATATAGATTCTTATGTGATTCTTAATAAGTGTAAGAAATTCTTTCCAATGATATATAACCCTGGAAAAAGTCTTTCGTCATAGCGAGGCTAATATGATCTGTAAAATACACATATTTTTGTTTTTGAATTGGGTCTGAGGCTAAAAACACTTCTTATGGTCCAAACTACTTGTGAAACAAATTTCGTGATTTCTATTTGAAAGTGCAGTATTTTTGCACAGTATGACCGGACTAATAAGAATTTAGGAATTTTATTGTTAAACTGGTTTTGTAATGACGCCTATACTGGTACAAAATAGATCAATTCAGACCTCCAAACCTCCGAAAAGGACACTTTGCTAGCAAATGATGACAGCAAGATTTTATAGAAAGTGGTGAGTGATTTTTTTTGTTAGCTTTATAGCTAAACCTTTTTAAGAGTTGAAAGTAAAATCATCGACTAGTTATCATTTGCTAACAAATACCTGCATATAATTGAACCTAAAACTTTTGCAATATCTCTTGATGAAAAATAACATGTAAATCATACAGATTTGTACTTAAGATTTCTTAAGATTTACAAAAAGATTTTGTACTTTTTTAGAAAATATACAAGTTGATACAAAAAATCAAATGCATTACACCAAGTCATAAAAAGTCACAAAATATCATTTCGAATATCAAGTAATGGCACAGCAAACTGCATCACACCAAACATCCACATAACGCTGAATCCAACGATGCATTGGCAACACATCTTTTGGAACTACTTTGCATGATTACAACTTTGTATCATTTTATAACACACTATTTATAGAAATACCTTTAAATTTATGTCAATCTTAGTTGTAATGTTTTTAATTGTACTTATAGCTTCAGTCAAGTCAACTCTTATCACAAACAGGAAAATGTGAATTTTCTATTTTAAGTTAAATAGCAAGAGTTTGAAATGCAACCAACTCGTGATCATGTAGACTATGATGTTGATATCATGAGATAATTTTGATACAAGCCCCGTCCTTCTCCACGCATTGGAACATCACGATGTCTACAAAACTTATTTTCGTTGTAATGTTCATCTAACTGAAGCACATATTTTTTCCTTTAATTTACGGAATATTTTCTTTTTCACAGGTCAATTGTTCGAAACACTGCTAAGCACGAGACACACTCTAAGAAGCCTGGAAAAAAATGGACAATCAACCCAAGCACTTACGGACACAGCGAAACATACGACAACGAACTGCTGGAACAGCCTCATGGGTATAACTGGGAAAACGGTGGAGGGATGAACAACTACAACGAGGACGACATGGGAGGAGATTCACATATGGAATCATGTCGATTAAAGAACACTGTTGAGTATTGCGCATGGCAAGCAAACCGACAGTTTGGCGGTTTAAGACACGACGAAGATTTCGGTGGCCACGGATGGATCGGTAACTATGCTAAAGTTCATGAGCACGAACCCCATCATATCCACACGGAAACACATAGCTCGTATAATGAAATGGATACGCCAGGCGCTGACGTAACGGTAGGTGAAATTCAACACATCGCCGCTGAAGTCCCTGGGCACCACGATATGAACACGCCAGGCGCTGACGTAACTGTAAATGAAATTCAACATATCACCGCTGAAGCACCTGAGCACCACGATATGCCAGACGCTCATGTTGAAGTGGGGGAGGTACATCATATCCTCACAGATTCACCTGAACAGCACCATCATTTAGATAGCGATGCAACACCCACTCATGATGAGCACATCAACGTAGATGAAGTGAACCGTGTCGATACGGTGGAGCGTCTACCTTACTTACAACATTCCCTTCATCATGATAATGCAGATGAATACAACCACGGGGATAATTATGGGGGTCACCATGATGGAGGATACGGGGGTAACCATCAGGAAACACATATAGGTGACCACTTTAACTTCAACGATCATGATACAGGTGAACATCCCGAATTCTTTGGTGGCTCACACGGGGAGGGACACGGGGATCATGGGCATGGTGATTACGACGACTTACGCGAGCCTCGTGTTGAGACATCTGAACCAGACCATCTAGAAGCCGCCCCTGTACCGGAAACGGCAGTCACTCATGCACGCTCAGATAACGACCTATCTCATGTATTTGTCGATACAGGGGTAGGGTCCGTTTCGTTAGAAGACCATCCAGCATCTATTATTGATGATGGTACGATCCAAGATAACACTGAGAGAGATGAGTTTGCGAAAAGAACAGGTAATATGACTCATTATGTCAAGCACGTGAAGCAAAAAGTGATAGTTCATCCCGGAAAAATTAACAAAACAGAGAATATATCACCTAACGCTACGGCTGCAAATGGAACTACCGTTGGAGTAGTTGTTACGCCCGATCATCCAGCTTCTCCTAAGAACGCAACAGCAATATTAGTTACAAGGAGGCATCTACTAGCTTTCCGGAAAGTTCACAAATATAGAAAATCTATATGATGAAATTTTAGAAATTAACTTGAAATAAAGCTACGAAAGTTGTATTTAGTGTATATTTTGCAATTTATAACATTTCTCTCGTTTCGGAGTGAACTCACTCATACTGCAAATGTCAAGTGCAGAAGATGATAATTCGTATACAGTGCATCAGAGAGTCAAATGTGATATGATCTATTTTATCTCGTTCTCGATATTATCTATTTTTTCTTCCACGAAATCCGATTGAGTAGACCCTTTTCATTAACAAGAAAATGATTTTTAAATGGATACACTCTAATACCAATATTTTGCAAGAGTATTTTAACGAAGAACTATAAAATGAAGATTCCCAGTGAGTTCAAAACGGAGTATTCATTATTTGATATAGGTGTAGGTAGATAGAATGTTTAAGTAGTCAATCAGAAGAATTATTAGTTATCATTGGCATTGCGACATTTTAAGCAGTTGCAATTGATATCAATCAATTATTTCAGAATCAAATAGCGGTGGCTTTACAAGGGCTATAGACCTATTTACAGTCTACGTCATTTGTTTTTACGTTGCTTCTAAAACCGCGTTAAAGTCTGGATTCTACTGATAGTAAAAGTCGCAAATGAACTAATAGATGAATTCTTTCGAATATTTGTCGTAACGGCAAATTCAAAATGTACGATTGTATTATAAAGAATGATTATAAATAATCAGGTATTGTATGTGAAAATTTATGTTTATCTATTTGTCAAGATATTCTAGACCTTTACACGGTTTTGGAGGCAAAATGCCACAATGTAAACATCTCGTGACGTAATTTAAAATGGTCTATTTGACCTGAGAGTTAGAAGTCTATATATTCTTTATTTTCGTTTACTTTAAAAGTGAATATTTAGTTGAAGCTAAGTATCCCATTTTGTGTTTGTGTTTGAATGTTTTAATGTAACGCAGTTTATATGTATGACGTTGAACAAAGTTTATTTATTAAGATTTTTTTTAGTAAAT
The DNA here is from genome assembly GCA_032273505.1 of Nanomia bijuga. Lineage (NCBI taxonomy): Eukaryota > Metazoa > Cnidaria > Hydrozoa > Siphonophorae > Agalmatidae > Nanomia > Nanomia bijuga. The sequence continues at coordinate 550 of JAUKPT010001970.1, read as the reverse complement.
TGTCGTATTCTATTTTTTTCCAAACCCAAACAAACGTGTGTATGCATGTAAGGGGGGGAGCTTTAAAAAACTTTCAATGATAGCCAGTTTGAGCAGAGTGACGATAGTGAGTGGGAAACAAAACGAAACAAAGCAAACTATTGAGATGAAAACTAAAGGGGTGGGGTTACCACTTCACGTTTCTATTGTTTCGTTATAGTCTCGACTCACTATCGCCACTAAGCTTAAACTGGCTAATAACTCGAAAAAAGAATGTACAATAATTTATCTGCTTATGGTGCATACAATTTCTTGAGGCTTAAGCGGATCGAGAGGCCAATTCTCCCGGGTCTGCACTATTTGAGAGTAACATTCAGCTGAAAATCATCCCTAATGATTGTGTTTTAGTACTTGTACTGTTACAACATCCCTAATGATTGCGTTTTAGTACTTTTACTGTTACAACATCCCTAATGATTGTGTTTTAGTACTTGTACTGTTACAACATCCCTAATGATTGTGTTTTAGTACTTTTACTGTTACAACATCCCTAATGATTGTGTTTTAGTAC
>JAUKPT010001969.1:0-14042 GCA_032273505.1 Nanomia bijuga | reverse complement strand
AGCTTTCTGCAGACCTTCAAATGCTCAAATTCCGCTGCGATCTAATCGCCGGATCGCACACTTTTTGCTACGGGGCCCCACACACACCACGTATCCTAACAGGAGCAAGTAGTGGTTGTTGTACTATGTGACTGCTATAGAATTGACACATTTCTCATTTAACCTAGTTTAAATTTGATGTAATTAGAATATTTATTGGGAAGAACTAGGGTGAATTAAAATGAATTTATTTTATACCGTTGACATGTTTATATGATAAAGTAAAAGATAAGAGATAGGATCAGATTGAATTGATCTTAAGAAATCATTTCGCTTGTCAATGTTTTCTATTTTCGTTGATGCAAAAATAAAAATCGCCAAAATTCACTAGCAATTGAGTGCATATCTAAATCCAGTTTTGGACACAAATGTTCAAGAACAAATTCTTTTTTAACTAATCCTAAACTTTCGTGGTATTTTGTGCATGCTACAATTTTCTGCTTCGAAGACTTTTTGTTCGCAAATTTATTTTCGTTAAATCTATGCCACAATTTTTTTGCCTTTTCTTGCTCCTGAAGAATTGGCAAAAAAGCAATTTATTTTTGATGCAAATTGAGGCACAATAAACCATGTCTTTTTTGTGCATTTAAAATAAATTGTAATTTTAAGTAAAAAAAATGTATAAGTGAAAATTTGCATATGTGGAGATGTGAATTCTGCATACTTTGTACAGACTTCAAAGAAATGATAGAAATTGATTCAATCTGATCATTTTTATTTGATAACTGAATGATTTTTTTTATCCATATATCCTTTTTTGTAGCTTTTGTAAAGAATGAGCTTTCATTGCACACTTCTTTAAAAGTCATTCCTGAAAGAGTTTGATATACATTCATATGCTTAGTAAGATGAGTACGAAACAATCAGCTGGTTTCACAATTGTTGTATCTTTTAAAAAAGAATTCCATAGTCAACCATACAAGTTAACCCTCTTGGAGAGTTTGTTTTTTCCTGTAAACTTTTAAGAAAGATATATTTTTCTCTCTAGCGACAACAATCGCTTGGTAAAAAAGTAGAGATGTTACTGCTATGCTAATATTTTGTTTCTGCTTATCTCGATCCAAATATTATGATTTTTTTTATTTTTATTTAGCTCATATAAATTTTTAATCTTGTTCTTGCCTTTTCTTGTGTTAAAAGATACCCACTTAACAATATTTTAAAAAAAGTATTGTATTAGAAAAAAAGTGTGTGTTTTTTGTGTGTGTGTGCCGAAACTTTTATATACCATTTTTTTTATCTTATGCATGCACATATATACACAAGTTGGACAGTATTATTAAGACAGTGTATACATGCCTTAATTCTCATGTGATCATATACATAATGATTTATTCGCGTTTTACAAGTCAGTGTGGCATTGCTTCCAGAACTGGCATCTTTTATTCAAAGTCTATATTGAATGATTGTGTCTAAAGATTGTATCTATAAATCTTTGTGTGAGCAAACATTCAAAAAATATTATCTGGACTATTTCATGTCTAGAAAATCTTTTATTTGTGAAAAATGATTCCATTTTATGTTAAGACTTTTTTATTTTTTAAAAAAGTAAAATACACACATTTTAAATTTTACAACCTTTATATGTACTTTTCGTACTCAGAAATTGGCAATTTTTTTCATCAATTTGATAAATTTGATAAGATCGATTAGGATGTAAATCTTCTTGGACGTGTGTGTTTTTCAACTCGGCTTATTGTTGTCAATAATTAGTAAAACTCGAGTATCCTCGTCATTAAAATGTGTCTGATTATCACGATTCATTATGAAGCAGAGCTGATACATTTTGTTTAACTTACAAACTGTCTGTAGTATTGAGTTAATATTCTTTTTTATGTGGAACTTTCTATAAGAATTTTCTTCATAAATTATGTAGGAGTTTCCATCGAAATTTCTCCTTCTCTTAACGAAACATATTTATATGAGAATTACTTTCCCACAGAATAATGGTGATTTGATGAATTAACATAATTAAACTCAACTGCTGATACATTGCGTCGCCTACAAATTATGCATTAAATCCTGACTTAAATGTCTGTTTTATCTTATTGATTTAAATCAAAAAACTAAAAATAGTCTTATTTTTGAATTTTATCAAATCATATTTATGGTGATGAGATATCCAACTTATCAATCAGTTTAATTATCTGTAATTTGTAGACTGCATTCTGCACTGAGAAGCAGAAATTTTTCACCATGTGACTTTATATTCCACTTATCATTAATCGTCAACTTTCTGTCTGCGAGGAAGGGTTTTAATGTAAAGATAATGTGTACGAGCTTATGATTAATAGTATTCATTTTTTGTTATGGTTTAACAGCCAACTATGGTGTTGAACCTGTTGATAATGATGATAATGATAATGATGTATTTAAAGCATTTTCTTTGAGTAGTGTTTAACCAGCCATCTGATTATACACAAAATCATTTAAGGTCTTTGAATGGCAAAGAAAGTTCTAATTTTCTGCATCATATTCTTTGTTGTTCTCATAGAAAATTTCAGAATGAATCAATTGCTGAATATACGTTTATAGTGATTGATTTAAGGAATTGTTAAAGAAAATTTTGATAAATTTAAAGAAAAGTTAAAATTCTTTTGGGTGATACTACAATTTCTATTAGCGAACATAAGACTTTGTGAGCGTCATCTTTCTTGTGTCAATAAGAAAGGAAGTGACACACTTGAGTTGGACATTTTAATTTTTTTTTTCTGTTCAGTTTATTATTTTTTATTATTTTTTATATTATAGTAAATACTATGCTTTTTGTTGTCAAATTATATTTGTTCTTATGTTGGTTGATTTTAAAAAGCATTCGTGATATTTTGAAGGTTGTTTGTATGGAATGGATAAGATTTCGATTGTTCTGATCAAGATTTTTGTAGTTTTATGCATTCACAACGTTAATTACATTAAAGTTTCGAAAAATGTTGTCCTAGTTCTCAGCTTTAAGAGGCAGTTACTGCTGTCAGCCCTTTATCAGTCAACAACAACACAAATATTGAATTCGCCTTTCTTTTAATCTACTGTATTTCAGAGTCTGAGAAAAGTGTGATCCTGTGATCCGGGATCACGAGGAACCTCGGCTCATTACCGATATTTCCAAGGTTTGAGGAACCTTTTGCACACACACATCAATTTCTGTTGTCAAACCGAATGGTCAATCAGCATAAGGCCACCATTTTTGAGGACCTTTTTGAATTATTTGAAAGTTAGGATCAGGAACCTTTTTCACCTTTCTTAGACTCTGCTGTATTTCAGAAAAAGATTAATTTCAAAGCATCAAAAATTAGTCCGAAATAGAAACAGCATATCTATGACAAGAGCATACAATAGTTCTACATGAAATGAAGAGGTCATTTTTTCTCTCTGAAATGGCGATCCATATCCCTTGATGTGAGATCCAGTTCCTTATATGCAACCTTTTCATTTATACTTATGCATATTTTTTTGTTAATGAAGACTTTTATTTTAATGCATTGCCCACTGTAGAATAAAATATTCCAAAATATATATATAGAGAAAAAAAAACATTAGCTTATATTTCTTTAGGTTTTTTTCCATTCGTTGTTATAATGTTGATTTGTTATTTTTGTTTTTTGTTTTTAAAGTTTTTTCTGGGATAGTATAAATCTACAACTTAACATATAAGATGATATTTTTTACGATATGGTTGAGATAAAAAAATGATTTTCTTGTGGAGATAACGCCACACTGAGCTGCTTATTTAATTTTATTTATGCTTTTTATGAAGGATTTATGAAAGATTGAAAAATTATATTTTTTGCTTTTTTTGTTTTCTTTAGTATTAAATAATTGTTAATTCATTTATTTACTTATTTCGTTTGTTTGTACATAGGTTTACTCTATTTTACATAAAAAGTCGTCCATATATATATGGGACACATCTCCCCGATACCCCCTCTTTTTGCCCCATACTTTTTTTACAAAAGACTTTTTTTTCGTTTATTATGATTTTAGTATACTTCACAGCGTGGTTAAAATGATCGTTTCGTGTTGCCTATAATACTAAAAAGTCATTTGATTACAATTTTTAAAGTAGGAAACAATATGATTGTCCAATATTTTAATTTCACTTATGAATTGTCGACAAATTATAGGTAAATTTTCCGTTTGATTGGTTAAAAATTACATCATCAGATTCTGATTGGCTCCATATAAATCTTATTCTGAGTTGTAGTTTAAACAAAACATTAAATGATGACATTTTGAATTGAACCAATCAAATTCCTGATGTGGTAATTTTGAACCAATGAAACAGCAAATTTACTACCCATAATTTATAGACAACTCCTTAAACGCGAAATCTCAATTTTTACTGATTACAAAATTACTTATTATTTGAGTCCATCCTTTTTGGGAATCTTTTTCGTTGATCATTTTAATCACAAATTATGTTAATTCATTTTTGTTGCGTTTCTGACATAAAATTCTGTCTGTATTCGAGAATGATTTAGTTTCTACATGTAAAGAACCACCACTACAGTGAAGCCATTTTTTCAATAGTGTTTTCTGGTCTTCTTATATTCATTGGCTTTCTATATGGATTGAATTCTTTTGATTACATTTCTGGTTAAAAAACAGATTTTGTATTTTCATAACTTAATCTAGGTAGACATCTTAACATATTATTTTCGCAATTTCTTAACGACATCAGAATTTGCGTTAGTTAAGGCTATTTAAAATGTCTACTTAATGCCATTTTTAGATCAATATATTTAAAGCTTAAAATCTAATTTTAAGAATTCTTTACTGAAAAAATTGTCTCAAATTCGTCTCTTGATTGGTTGAAAATTACATCAAAACGAATGATTTGGATGGAGATATCATAATGAAATCTCAAATTATGCTCAATCAAAATGTCGTTCTGTAGTTTTTAACCAATTTAATTGAAAATTTGATCACGATGAATAGGAAAAAAGAAAATTCTGTTGAAAATAAGCAATTTTTGTTGAATACAAATACCAGTTTTCTTAAATACGTTTTTTGTTTGTTTGTACGTTTCTTGATGCTTTTCTATGAATCAAATATCTTGTATGAAATTTCACGTTCCTTTCATATCTGTTCTTAGCTATGTTCGCGTTTTCGATTATAAGTTGGTACATCATTGTACTCAGTGTCCTTTTATTTACATTTGAAGAATTATGCTTGCCTTATATGATACTGATACATTCAGATATTTCTTCTTTGTTTTATCCAGGGTTGGATTAATCTGTTTGGTTCCCTGACTTTCATTTTGCCTTAAAAACATTTGAAGTCAATATTTCAAATATGATCCTTGCGTAGCATATGCCTGATATGGTGAAAGAATTGTTTGAAAGAAATTTTCCAACCGCCAAATTTAAGTCTAGCCAAATTGATTTTATCTACCAAAATATATCATGTTAAATCACGACGATTGCATGATTGATGCCTTGTTATAATCAAAATTGATCTTAAACTTTTATTCCGTTTTTTTGTTTTTTTGGTTTATTTTCATAAATGTTACATTCAAAGAGAGATTATTCTGTTGTTAATAGTTTTAAGAGAGATTAGTTTTTGTTTTTTAAAGGAATACTCTTGTTATAAATAAATTATTGCGGGCAAGAATCTTAATAAGAAAATTGTTCACGAGAAGTTTAAAACATTTTTTTCGAGTTTCAATATTTCGACCGATATCAACCAGTTGATATCGGTCGAAATATTGAAACTCGAAAGAAATGTTTTTTAAACTTCTCGTAATCAATTTTCTTCTCTTGTTATGTTCTTTATAAATCCAGGAGGGATTGTCTCAAAATATTCTCTTTGTTTGATTGGTTGAAAATTACAATTTCTAAAACCGAATTGGTTAATTCAAAAATGTCATTATTTCATGTTTTTTTCGAAAATAAAAGCTGCGTGGTACTTTTTTTTTATTCAGACATTGGGAATCTCCATGATATAAATTTCAACCATTTAAAACGTAGATTTAGCAATAATTTTGAGACAATTCCTTAGCTATGCGATCTGCCTTTTTCTATTTGTAATATTAGCTGACCTAAAAGATCGAAGTATATTTGTATTGTTTAAGTATGCGTAAAATTCTCTCTTTCCAGATCCTTGAATGTATTTTAAAACGATATTGACTGTGAGAATGCTTTTTGGTAAACACGATGTCTACAAAATGTAATATGTGCTATTGTCTTCAAAACATTAAATATCGAGTTACTTTTTGAAATATATCTGTATTAAATTAAAAACGAGAGAAAAATAACCCCGCTTGTTGTGGCTTATTTTGGCGTCTTTTGATGAATTTACATTTGGATGGCTTGAAAATAAAATGAATCTATTTTTTTAACTCGCGATTTCTAGTTTTGTCAAAACTTGAAATTACGAAACAGGCCTTGCTGTATGAGTTTGCTGCGCTTTCACTCGCCAGGATTGTGCGCTTTCACTCGCCAGGATTGTGCGCTTTTTATATCACTTGTACTCACTCGGTCTTGACTTTCGATACAGCACGCCTTGAAAATGCTAAAAGTTAAAAACTCCAGATTCAATGTCACTAAAAATTACAAATTCGAAGTGGACTAAATTGAATGAAAGAAGCCCTATTTAGACTTGTAATTTTATTGGTAGTTCTTAAGGAATTTAAGTTTCAAAAGCATTCCTAGAGGAGATCTAATTATATATGAAATTGAATCATCATTCAGCCCTCACAAACTCGGAAAAGATTCAAGTTGTGTCATAATAAATCTGATCGAAAACATTCTACGTAATCCTTCATCTACTTTTTTTTTCTTTTCTTTTGTTTTTGTCGAATGGACACCAACGCTAAGTCCTTATCATTCTCCTCCTGCTTCTTGAATGAGGACCGGACGTTCTCTTTTCAACGTCTCAATCATCGAATCAATACTAAACTAAGTATGGCGCCGAAGAAAACTATTACTCCCATTACCCGTGTTCTCTAACTAAGCGAATTACATACTCTCATTAAGTATAGTTTTTTCTAGAACTTTCCCAACTCTAGCTGTTCTTTTATCTTAATTCCTTGGAATTATTTTATTAAGATTGATAAAAATAATGGTACTTTTTTCTTGTCTATTTTTTTTTCTGGATAAGGGGTGGGGGGATTTGCTATTAACTACCTTCAAAGTCTGGTACATATCGAAGGTATAGAACTCAATTTTTTGGTGCAAAGATTTGGCCATTAGTTTTGTGAGGGTTACGTCATCTTGGCCATTACATGTCTTGACCTTTTTGGTCTCTTACTAGAAATTAACTGATCAGCCGTGTTACGAATTTGATTTTTATTTCCCTCAAAATATTCTTTTAAATCAATAAATAATTTTGTGACACATATAACTTACTATAAACTGCATTAAATTCTAATCCTCCAATTTATTTTGACCAATCAGTTGACTGATTTAGCCATAATTTTGAGTCATTTTTTTTACTTCTTTTTAATAGTCTCATGTGGTATTTAAGGATCTGGAAAATATTCTTCTATGTACTGTATTTGAATATGATAAATATTATAAATATGTGAAGTTCTCTTTTTTTAAACCTTTCTAGTTTTTACTGACGATGTTTACTCTATAGCAATTTCCATGACAACTGGTCCTTTGAGATTTATAAAACTGTATATCTGAATAGATTTAATTACGAACTCTGGTCTCCTTGTTTATTATGACAATCAATGAATAAGACGAAATTTATGTTTTTTGATCTTTTTTTTTAAGGTTATTCAAAATAGGTCATCTGCTTTGTCGCGAAAATTCTGATCTCTTCTTTTCCCCTTTCTATTCTTGTTTTTTCCAGTCTACAATTTCCATTTATTTATTTATTCATTTATTTGCTTATCTATTCGCGTCTCCCTTTGTTGACAATTATTGAAAGAGAGATTGAAATTGAAAAGAAAAATGAAAAAGCCTTTTGTTTGTTCTTCTTTTGATCTTCACTTCAATACTACGCACATACTATACACTAATCGCATTAAGATTCTTTGATTCCTTTCTATTTTAGTCTCAAAACGATTTTTTTTTGTTTTGTTTTCTATCTGATTCGTTGTCCTGGCAACTGTTGTTGTGACGATGAAACAAATAATGCGAAACTCTGAAATGTATTCTCTCTAGCCGATGATCTGTATGTATTTATAAATGAATATATAAATAAGCGAATGAATGAATGGATAGTTCAAGGAGAATAAGATATCAAAATAAATCTGGAATTTCTCTCTATGTAATAGTTTTTTATACGCCTGGTTTTGTTTTTTTAACAAAGATTTTTTCTGTTCTAAACGACAATTGGTTTTTAAAAACGATGCTTTGCAGCTGATTGCAGACATTTTTGTTTAACCTCGTTTCTATGCATAACAAATATGCTAGTCTCGTTACTATGGAGGTATTAAGCGTTAGTGATCTTTATCGCTGTTGTTAAGAAGGATAATGTAGTCGTGATCGGGTGAGTTGTCGAGTGAATTATCTACCATCCCACGAGAAATGTTAATGGCGTGGTATTCGATTCTGTTTTCTTGGTATTGCAGGGGATTTTATTACTCAGAAGGTGATCTTACACACTCAATCTCTCATTCTCATTAGGCCGAATTTTTATTTAGTAAAATCTACTATTAGATTTTTCAAGTGATTTTTCAAGTCAACTCGAAAATTAAAAATTCGTAAATGATGTGATATGGTTTGGATGGAGTGTGTGTATATTTACCCCTAGTTGGATACTTAATCTGATTTCAAATTGAATTCCCATAGTTATGTGTCCATCGTGTGCGTGTACGAAAAGATAAAAGCTAACTGCCCCGCCCATTCTTGTAATTTGTTGCCATCTCTTAATCTCATTACTACGTAATTACCTTTTTGTGTTTCAATAGTGACAGTTGTGGTGATGTGGTGATCCGAAAATATGCATAATTATGATTATTGATTTGATATTCAAACTAAAAGATAACCAAGATATATATTTTGATATGATTGCTATACCATCATTAGATAACTGAGATGAATTGAAATTAAACTATCTGGTACTGATTAAATTTTCAGCTAATGATTTGGCTCCATTGACTTCTCCTTTGACCCTTATGATCAGACAGGTTTTATGGAAATATTTATGATCATGCAGATCACGCGCTGTCACTCTAAAATCATGTTTTTTTTATTTAAAAACAATTTACAAATCGATGATCCTGATAATTGTTTTATGTATTTTTGTGTTACTCTAAAAAATCAACCATTGTCATTTTCTATTGGTTTGTTCAGGTTCATTTTTTTCTCTTCACACCGGTCAACAGTAACTGTAACGAGTCAACAAGTTCATGTACAGTAACAACATCCGTCCACCATCTCACTTTTCACTCTACCAGACAATTATATAACAATTAGTGATCGTCCTTAAACTGTACTTTGAATCTTTTTTAGAAAAAACAAACTATTTTCGTTCCTCCGATCAGACGCGAGGGAATGTTAATGCTACTACTATCACGTGATTAAAGAGCTCAGTTAGATCGGTTTAAAATGTCATTTTTTAATGAACTGTTGAAATTCCGCGTTTCTACTGAAACATGAAACTTGAGTTGACTGTAAACAAGGATTTTGGTAACCATCTTTGTTGTTTTTGTTGCCATGTTTCGTTACCATTATCAGTCGATTAAGATTGTTTTGCTATCTCGTGCTTATAGCGTTTTATTTTCACTCAAACATTTTTTTTGAGGTTAGCGTGAGCTCTTGAATTACTGTTAGATGTTTTCTAATCCACTTTGCTCGGTCACGGAAACTGGGTTTTATCTTTTGATTGCGAAATAACGTGTAGTACGGCTGTCGGATCCGTTCTAATCGAGGTGCAATGTTTGGAAACCTTGCATTTGTCGTTTTGTCCGCTTTTCGTCCGGCGTTCATCTGTTATCTATTGTTCAGAGTTACCTTGCCTTTAATATTTTATTGGTTATAGATCTGTTCTGTAGTTAGTTTTTGTAGGTAATCAATGTTGGTTCATTTTAGTCTTTTTGCAAAACAACTGAAAAACTTATTTACATGTGTTCCAATTTTTTAGTGTAGCAAGTCTTGAATCCTTCGAAACAATGCATTTATTTTGACGTCACGAAACTTTCTTAATTCAACCTCATACTTCCTGATAACTCTTATGGGAATAATTATTGTCTATTTTATAACTCGAACGTAATGATTCTTAAAAGGGAGACTTTCTTCGGAGTTCCTTCACGTATTTTTTTGTGACTGACAAGCAACCATGTTTGTTTATCATGTTTATAATATATACTACGAAGTTGATTGTAGGACCTTTATGTCATCGAATGCAACCGTGTGATTGTTATGAATAAAAATCGATAAATCATATTTTTAACTTGTTCATCTTTTTGGCAATGTTCCAAAAATGGTTTCCAATTCTGATTCGCATTATCTTCTTATTATCACTTCTTTTAAATGCTGATTTAGTCTGGATAAATGGAGTGTCGTGTTATCTTTGGCCACATAGTTCTTTGTGGAAAACGATATCAACCTATCAATAAGGTATCATGGTTTCTTGGTAGACTGCTTAAATTTGATACAACAGTCGTTGCAAATCATTTGGCCATATGGTGTCAATTTCAGACGACTTAAAAATTAGCATGTCTTGTTGTGAAGCCAATAAGAAAAAGTAATTTGCAGGAATTTGTATTTAATTTATTTTGACACATACCAACAATTCAGAAAGGACTATATTTCTGTGTAAAAGCGAGAGAGATGAACTTTGTTTTAGTTGAGTTGAAAATCTTTTTTCCTATCCCTGATGATTTTTCTGCGAAAGGTTTGCTTTGTTGAATGAATAGAATCTGCTTTAAAGGACATTTTCTCATCTCTATTAACTGATCGCATTTCATTATCCAATGGTGATAACTGTTTCAAACACATACAATCATTAACATTGGGAGGTGTTGTATACAAAAATTCTCATCACACATTTCCCTTGTGAATCATATCACTGGCGAAATTCAGGAAATGAACGGTATCTCGTGCCTACAAATCGTTCAAAACTTGCATTTTATCATCTCTCCATACCACCCACCCACCTCATTTAATTCAAATAAAAAACAAACAACGAATGTTTAAACTTCCTTACTCGTGTTGCAAACATAATGACACACGTCTTCTACTGACGAAATGTATCTTCTCGCGTGTGTTTTGAAATAACAACGTGGACGAGAAACATTCGAACCAATAAGAAAGCATGCCCACCCACGTGGTCTTTCTTTTGGAACACGTGCGATAAAAATAGTGAGATGAGTGAGTTTGTTGTGAGGTGTGGGGCAGTTGTAGCATAGTATATTAAACGCACTCTATGGAAAATAAGCTAAAATAAAATGAATTGAGGCGAATTTGGAGTTAGTAGATCATATACACATGGCTACTGTTATTTTATAACAGTGTGTCGAGGAATCTTCTCTGAAGATTAGAGAGATACGCAATAGGAACTTTATAAGATGTTACTAAGAGAAGGCAGTGGCGGATCTGGCTCAATTTCTGAGTGTCTTCAAAAGTGATATTTACCTCAAGCTGTGGGAAATATAGAAAATTGGAACACTGAAAACGCATGGAAACACATACTTCAGGACCTATTCCCCTTCATTTCCCTCATATTTTGCCCTCATCTTGAACCCAGTTTAACAATATTTAGGGCCAACATAGTCTTAAATAATAAAAATCTGCTCAAAAATATTACTCTTATCAAAAATGAGTGTCTTCATGAAGACACTGAAGACACTCCAGATCCGCCACTGTTCTTAGTCATGTCCTAGGCCTTGGTAATGCTTGATACGCCACTGTAAAGTAAAATATTTCCTGTATGCGATCAAAATAAGAAGTTAAACACGTAAAAACATGTGACAGTAAACTGCCGTTGTATAAACTGGGCTTTAAACTGTCCCTGTGAGTTAAAGACTAACCTTTCTCCACAAGAAACACTAACACCTTCAAAGGTTATCCCAACAAACATAAAAGCAAAAAATAACAATTGACTCCCTCGAGTATATTTAAAAGAATAACTTACACACTCCTCTCTGAAAGAGTGGACGATAATATTCGATATATAATATTCTTGTTTGGAATAATTGCTTGATAAATTTGGGAAAACCATATCCTTTGTAAGTTGATTTTTTCTCTTTTTGTCAATGTGATGTATCAAATAATGTGTGTTTAACGTGTGTCATAGTGTAGCTGCAAAAATCCATTTTCACTTGGGTGCCAGTTATGACGCCAGTTGTCAATCTCAATGATTTTTCCCCGTGTTTTTCTGTTCAATATAATTTTTATTTTTATTTTTGTTATCAGAGCAATTCTTCGGATTTTAATCGCCCAATATGCATGTTTGTCTAAGTAACATTGCGAATAGGTAACTTTACTAAATACCTTGCAATACCTCGTGTTTTCATGAGAAAATTCACTAAATGAGATTTATAACTCAGCTATATTATAGTGAACTAGAAAAAATAATGGGTGAAACGAATCTTGTGTTCGCAAATTTGAAAAAAGCGTACAGATTTCGTGATTCACCATGTTGATATCTCATTAGTGTCGCAGATAAATCTGCCTTGTTGGTGATCGTTTTAAAAGAATAACGAACAATGTTAAAACCCCGGAACAATGGAATAGTCAGAATTACTCTATTCGAACTTCAGATTTCATACTTTCTTCATCTAAGATGTTCTTAATTTTTATCCTATCCGAGAGTTTTGAGCGCTAGTTTTTTGGATACTGTAGTCAAGTGTCGGAGGACCTCCAGTTTCAAAGGTGCAGCAAATACCCAGGTTAAACATAAAACGTATCTAAAAGTGTAGGTCTGGTACATAAGTCACCATCACACCCCCCCCCTCACCCCTCAAAATCGGCTTATATCAAAGAACAATGAAGACTAACAGATGTTGTAGTAATGATGATAGTATTTTTGTGATCAATCTGGGAGAGCTGCATCGTGGTGCAAGCTGTTTTCAAGAATCCTCATTTAGATTCCTTTTGCGATCTTAATTAATCGGTTTAAATCCCTATACAAGCCTATCCCATTACTCCTACCACCTAACCGTCAATCTTTGCCAAAATATCCTAAAAGCTTAATGGATGAGCGAGAAAAAAACACTAGCATGTAGCCTGTAGAAATCTTTTCCCTGTTTCATTATAAATACCTTTAGTAAAGAAAAAGCCGCGGCTAAAAATCTTTTTGCGACTTTAACACGAAAAGTTTTCTCGCGTCAATTTGTTCTCGCGACATTTTTTCTTAAAGAACTGCAGATATTTGACTAATTCACCAAAACAAAACAATGCGAATAAGATTAAATCCTTTTTCAAATATTGACTGAACACACGGCGGATGCGGATATTGAACGAGCTCGTCTGCGATGAGAATTAGGGTTGTATCCTTATTCTGTTATCTAATGGCGAATGAGGGACGAAAAGGAATTTACAATGTTTGTTTAACTAATAATAAATCAGTGCTTATGAGATATCATATCATATATTGCTTGTAATAAAAATTATCCTTACTGGGATATCATCATCAAGTATTGCATTAATTTTAAGAAAACGATACAATCAACTAATGGATAAATAAATAAAATGAAAGGTTTATTAAGAGAAAATCTATGAGACATTCTTATGTTGTTTAAGTAGACCATCACGAACCATCAGAAATCAATGCACTGGGTCAATCTATTTCCACTATAATGGAAGATATTGAAAGAGTACAGTATCAAGCAGCAATTGTAGTTACAGGGGCATGAAAAGGAACAAGCCGAACAAAACTATATGAAGAATTGGGTTGAGAATCCTTGTCTGATAGACCACGTATTCGTCGCGTCTTACTGATACATAAAATTGTAACAAATTCCACCCCAGATTACCTCAAAGCTAAACTTCCTGTTCGAAGTATTCTAAGAAATGAAGATAGCCCTCCCTAATTTGCTACTCCTGGGCGTTATAATTCAACAAATCGTTTCAATAATTCGTTTTTTCCCGATGCTATCAGAAATTGGA
>JAUKPT010001968.1:0-14044 GCA_032273505.1 Nanomia bijuga | reverse complement strand
TTCTGTATAACTAATTTTTGCTAACCAATGCAGAACCCAATAGCACATACATACATACATACATACATACATACATACATATGTAGAATGAGGAAAGGGTGACTCACTTTTCCATAATAGGTCCCTTAAACGTGACTTGATCCATAGAAGTGACTTTTTGCCTCAAAAGTCTACAGATTATAAATAAATTTGTCATTTAATTGGTTGGATTAATTAATTTTCCTTGATCTTGATGACTTTATAATTTCTAACCAATAAAATGACAATGTTACCAATAATTTGTAGACCATCTCTTATTGCTCTGTTTTTTATCGAATGGGATTAAGTATGCAATTTCTAATTAGATTATAACAAGGTTTTAGGCATTTTTAATTGAGCTTAATAAATAATTCAGTCACTTCGATCCTATTTATAACTGTTTTTGACGATTTCCTTTGTTGGCTCGTGGGAAAGATGTATGTTTACGTCGAGAAAAGGGGTTGATCTTTTGCTTTTATCGGGATTAAGCTGTGTTTTTTTGCCGATGGCAAATTATAATTAGTAGTGGGAAAGTAACTTCTGGTATTATGCAGATTTTATGACGTATCAGGGATTACAGGGTATTAACCTGTTTTCGCCCATGGCAAAAATGTATTAGTTGAATGTATAATAACCGTGTATGATCCTGTGGGAAAAAATATGCTTATTTGTGGAGTAAGGGAGGGGTAAACAAGACTTTGTCCTATTTTGATAGTTCATATAGAGGCGTGCATAAGCATTACGAATCCATTTATATAGGCGTTAATCTGTTTTTGTTAATTTGAAAACTCTAATTAGTCGATGATATGGGCTTAGATTTTAAGCTCTGTTTCCATTGTAATATGGGAAGATTAAAACGTGTGTAGTTATTAACCAGTTTTTGCTTATGGTAAATTCAATTAAGTAAATAAAATAGGGTTACAGTCACTGGGATGATTTTTTATATGTTTTACTTTTCTATTCTACTATACTATTCTAGTTTATGGGAAAGAATGCGTATTAAGAATTAAGTTTGGAAACAAGGATCTGTTTATTGTCCCTCCTTGTTTAGTAAGACAAACAATCAATTTAATTTTGCAATTTTCAGTATCATAATCGAGATGTAGTCTTGAGTACATCTTATTTTCTTAGGTAAGACCATTTAATGAGCAATAATTGTCGCGAGAAACTTTTCCATTCCGAGAAACATTTTTGGGGAATTGTATCGTCAATGTTGGTTCTGTAATGTATTCAATGTATTCATGAAAACACTCATCTTAGAGCAAATATCTCTTTCGAGCAGAATTAAGATAACAGAACATAATTCAGTCGTGAATTCACTTATTGTTTTATATTATTAAATTTCGTTTTTGCATTCTGAGAAACATTTTTAGGGAATAAACTTTCTTTTTCTTTTTTTCTCTAAATTATATATTCTAAAAAGAGAACATTTAAAAAAATGTAGGCAATAGCTTCCTAGAAATTCAATTTGTGCTCGCAACTTTTTCTGCACTTGAGGTAGAATATGTAGCTGCTCTTTTTCGTTTCTCCTCCTACAGTCAGTTGATATTACCGTCTACATCTACCTATTTTTAGAAGTAGTGCAACCTGTTCACCAGACCTCCAGAACCACATGAAAGATTTATCGAACCTCATCCAACACGCAGATAATAACCACATTGTATGCTGGGAGCTGGTTCGAGCTTTAAACGTTTACTTGAGGATTCTTGTGTCTTGCCACCAATCCTTAGTGGTCCAAGGTAACGTCCAATTCGCACATTCTACTTTATGATATGTTTCCTTGGAAAAAGTACTCTTATTCCCTACTTATACGCGAATTTTTCGCTATTTACCAATCAGATTGTTTAGATTACGATACTAGCCCCGCCTGGTTAACCCCCAGCACTGGATCCAAACCCACCAAAAATTAAAAATATTGTATAGTATTGATTTTGATTTGAGATACTTGTCAACTCCAACCTTTGCTCCCACCATTTGACTCAAACTCCACCTGATTCTCCTAAAAAACTCAACCCCTACCTTTCTGAAACCCTCCTTTCCCAGAATTGACGATTAATAATATTATAATGAAAAAACCTTTTAGGGGGAGCGAAATTAATGTTTAAAACAGCCAATAGAAATGGCTTTCATGTGAAACACACTCAATATATGGGAAAACTAAAAATTATGGGTACACAGGGATTTTTTTTTCTTCGTTTGACCCACTTTTAGCTGATACCTTACCTTGCCATACTATTTATTAACACAGTGTATGAGCCCAATGGGATCAAAGCCTTACCACCGCCTCTTACGTGCACACTTCAACATTATGCCTTCTTTATATTTCAATGCAATAGTGCTGAGTAATGTGTTTTTAATTAATACTTGTTTATCTAATTATCATTCCGAGTGTCGCGTTCGAAGGGAATTTTCCCATCAGGAATATGTTTGTTTGTCCGTCCAATGAGTGTGCGAGCTATCTGCATTCTAACGGGATATACTGTACAGCTACATGTTGAGGATGAATTTGGTAGATTTCAATTGGCTTAAGGTAAGGGGTTATCATTTAGGTAATTTGAATTTAGCTCCTCGATTCCAATGGAGGTATGGGGTTGGGAGGAGGCCGGGTATCTGCATTCTAACGGGATATACTGCACAGCTCCAAGTTCAGTTGAGGATGAATTTAGTATTTCGGTATTTGGAGGGGGTATCTGCATTTAAAATAGGGTGGTGTCTGTTATTATCCTTTTTGGAAGATACTATGTCCCTCTTTATATTCATTTTAATGCAAGCGCTGGGTAATTTGATTTTAATTAATACTTGACGAAAGTAAAAACTTTGACATTTCTTAAATGACCTATCAGATTTTGTGTAATTTAATTTTCAACCAATCAAACAGCAAATTTATCTATAATTCATATTCAACTTATCATTATTCTTTCTGTTCTCCCATGTCCACCTGTACATCTCTCACATGGCAAAGTGTTTATAAACTTCTAACTGCTTGTTATAAGCTTGTTATAAGTGCAAGATAACAAACCTTTACAAAATACACACCAGCCGCTTGTAACTGTGAATACGCCAGCAGTTTCTCAACAAACACCGACCCACCCTGTATATAGCTTTTAGGCCGCTGTAGTATTTCTGCTTTTCTATTATGACTATATCCAGATACTAACTCGACGTTAGTGCAAACGTTTAATGGGTTTATTGTCCTTTCACAAAAAACCCAACCACAACTTTGAACAGACTTGAAGGGAACGTCTGCAAATTATAGGTAAAATTTGCTGTTGTTTCATTGGTTAAAAATCACACCTACAAGAACTTGATTGGTCCACATAAACCTATTTTCGTGATTTTGAGTTTTGACAATAGTACAAATTGAGACAATTCTTAAATTGACCAATCAGATTTTTGATGATGTAATTTTTGACCTATGAAACAGCAAATGTATCTATTATTCATAGACAATTCCTTCAAACGACAGATTTTACAAGATCCCCCCCCCACTCATCAGTTTAAACAAACTTTCATATATCAGTAACAACAAATACAAACTAAAATTCGCAACTTCGAGCTTTTTTCCCATCAACATGTGTGCGAGGAAACTATAAATAAATAAATGAATAAAATAAAACAACCAATTCAACAAATGTCTTCTACTACATGGTGTGTACTACCTGTTATTGTTGTCGTCGCCGAGGGAACCATGTTGAGCCATTTTCAAACAAAGATGGCGCCTCGTCTCAGATGTTGAACTGTCTTGTCGAGTATCACAGTCAGCCTTACTATGGTGAACGAAGAAGTGAACAGCATACTCTTGAGGACTTTGTTGGCTGCTAGCAAAATTGTCGACGACTCGATGAGTGTTTACTGCTATTAGCTGAGAAAATATGTTAACAATGTGTCAAAGCTTGAGAAATGTAAAACAATTACAAGGTCAGCCTTGATCTCTTGATATTTTCTTTATATTTTTCTTCCTGGATAATATCTTTACAGCAGAAATATGATATTTTTCAACCTTCTTGGTGAATATTTCTTACAGATAGGCATGCACCAGGCAGCTGATATATGACGTAATATATATATCACTTGTTATTGAACTCCAACCAAACAAAGCAATTTGTTGATAAGGACTAAAAAACAAATGATAATAGAAAAAACGATAATAATGTGGAAGAGGATAGGGATATCAAAAAAATAGGAACACTATTGAACAGAATGGGCAGGACGAAAGGACGTTTCTCTCCGCTGCACTCAATTGTTGTGTTCGGGAATTACTTTCGTAAAAAAAAACCACAACAATTGTGTCATTTTGTGAACCAATCAGATACTTGTTGATGTTCTGTAATCTTGCTGTTCAATTGGTTAAGAATTACATCATCAAAAATCTGATTGGTCAGAAGAAAATATAACTTGATGTCATTTTCAACTAATCAAACAACAAATTTATCTCTAAATAAATTACCATTACCATGCTATGCTGGCTTGTTCTTTTCACCTTACGCAATCTTGCGTTGCCTTCTCACTCATTCTTGCACTGTTATTGTCGATGCAGAAAAATGACGCGATGTACATCATTTTATGGCACTATCTACAAGAAGAGATCTTTGCATATGTATTTTTCATAATTCGCCGACGCATCAATTATTTTATATCTGGAGAAACACACACAATGCATCAATTACCTATTGTTTGGAAAGCGAATACATTTCTTCCGAACAAACGAAATATATTTCTCTTTCGTATTGATGACAAATTCTTCGTCCTTTTGTTATTAATGACCTTAGTGTTATTTATATTTTTATTTACGTTGTCTTTAATTCGCGCTTTTCATGTTATTTTTCGTAACCCTCGTTTTCATTTTCGTCATTATGGTTATTGATCATCTTAATGTCATTTACAGGTTTTGACACTGTCTTTTATTCGCGATTTTCAAGTCTGTTTTTTTTTTCGTTTTTACTTGTTATTCTTTCTCTATGCCGTATATAGACTCCCACGCCCTAAACTAGAAGAACGTCACAATCAATTATTTCATCGTCGTTTTTTTTAATTTCTTTTATCACGGTTTTAAAATGACGTGCTCTTTTTGTCTTGATATTATTTTGTGACGTCACAACTTTTTTTTCGTCGTTAGGGAAGGAAGAGCGCAATTAATTTGTTTATATTTGATATTTACCCGTTGTTAAGTGAGCTTGTTGCTTAATACAAATGATGAAGAAAAGATCACTTTCACTCTGACACCTAAAGGAAAAGAAGAGAATTGTTGATATCAGGGGAAAAGCCAAAACGGCTGACTGGTTGTTGTAAGGTAAGGTAAGTAGCCACTTCCGAATGAAACAGTTATGCATAGCATAGCTAATCTGTGGACTAAAGCACCATTTAGTGCTTCGTAAGCTATCAACTTACTACCTAACTCCTCCCCTCACATGTGACCCGGCGGAGTCACAATCAACTATCTCAGAATCAGTCCTCAATTAATACCGCTAACTAGTTAGATTGATCTTATATCTTCTTATGTTATATCTTTTTTGATCTTATATTAATTTCAGAGCAATTAATATTTTTGTTCAAATCTTCGAACCTTTTTTTTTCTTCCCCAATTAATCTATTTTTTATAATTTTTTTGTTGCGCTTTTGATGGTTGTGGACAAGGGAAAAATTAGCTATTATGGCCAGATTATTTTTTCTATAATATATTTTTTTACCCTGTAAATACTTTCCATTTTCAGAAATTTTTGAAAAAAAATCTGGGTATCATTTATTTTTTCTTCTTATTCAGATTTAATCACCTTTTCCTTCCATATTATTTTATTGATTGTATTTATAAATAATTAGTTATTATGGCCAGAATACAGTCACTTTTCTTTATTCTATAAATAATTTTCTATTTTTAGAGCAACTGAAGGTGATCGAGATCGAGCGGATCACGGAGCACATTCTGAACCTCTATCTGACCCAAGTCTTCTTCACCAACCTCGATGTCACACGACGCACGCGTATTATCAACGAAACCCTCAAATACGTCATCAACTACTTCAAACTGCACTGCGGTGGAGAACTGAGTGAAGAGCGTCCGCACATCATCGGAAAATGTCTCGAGATCGCGTCAGTTCCTTGGCTGTGCTCCATAGGTGAGTCTCTTTTTGTTTTAGGGAGTGTTGTATTCCAGGGTATGGGTTAATCAAAAAGAACGTCACCGCAAAAATGACAATTTTTACACCCCTCTCCCCTATATCACCGTCACTTTTTTTCTGGTGATTGGTTATTTAAGGAATTTGTACTTTTTCAAAAGTTAAGAAGTGCACCAATCAGCTTTTGGATGATGTAATTTTAAACCAATCAATCAGTACCGATAATTTGTCGACAACCCCTTGAATAATCTCGAATCTTTCATCTTAGACCCTCCGTGGTTCGACTTCTCTCCGGTGGAGTACCAACAAGCTAAACTCATCAAACTGTTCAACGCAATTAAACCATGTCTCGGCTCCCGTGTGATTGGCAAGTGTTTGAAAGTGTTGTCGTTTATCGGAAAGAAGGTCGAATGTCAAACATGGCTTATACACATCATGAGAAGTACATTGGTAGGTGAAGTTGGATTTCCGTGAAATTTAGGAATTATCACTAAATTTCGGATATTTTAGCCCCTTGATTGGTTAGAAATTACAGCATCAGGAAGCATATTGGTTCGATTTTTTGTTATGTTAAAATCAAGAATGTGAATGCTGATACTATTCATTTGTTTGTGAGATATTGCTATCATTTTCTAACCTAACGTATATACAAAAATAATTATATATCAAATATATCAAGAATGTTAAAAATACTTCTACGTGAACCAATCAGTCAAAAGGTTGAATTAGCCACAATTCGACGACCATCCCTTATATTATGATTACAGTTAACTGGGTATAGTCTCAAATTGCAAAAGGGATTTGTGAAGGAAGCTTTCAAATAATTTGGGTCATCCCTAAAACTTTTATTTTTGTTAGACGAAATATGGTCGGTATTACCAGTACCTGTACGTTTATCGCCCGATGAAATATTTTCCCGTTTCATCTGCACAAAAATGTTAATATTAATTGAGAAAATGAAAACTTTTTAAAGTAATTTTTGGCAGTTTATGTACACACAGCCATCATTTAGCTAACGAATGAATCAAATATGAAAAACGTTGCTAAAAATAATCTCTTTATCGACGCCAGGGTAACTTAAAAAGCAGTTTGCCATATATTGAAGTTTTCATTTTCTCTCTTAACCACTGATGTCTCTATAACATGTTATTTTTTTCCATAGGGTGATTCCGATCCCAGCATTCAGCGAACAGCCCTGAAACACTTCGCTCAATTCTCTCACTCCCTTGGGACGAACTGTCATAGTTTGCTGGGGGACGAGACTCTCACTATTGTCCATTCAGCCACTGTGGAACTGCAGACGGATGTGGCTCGTATCCTTGGTGACCTGATTTGTATGGTGAGCGGGAAAACGGTGATGAAGCTGGAGAGGGGGAAGGTGAAACTCGTGTGCCACGCGTGTGCACAAGGTAAGGGCAAATAGACAACGTCCCTATATAATTGTCAAAACTGCATCTCATTTTAGTCTATCCTTTATCAAATTCATATCACAATTGATGCAAGAGAAAATTTTATATTGATGATGATGGGATTTAAGTCAACATTTTTTTTAAATAATTGAGGGGCTGGGTCCAAATGACTCTATTTGGGTCATTTTGAGTCATATATAGGTCAAAAATTAACATTGTAAAATGATTAAGAGCATAAAAGGAAATTTTAGAAGGAAATTTTATGTTTATGATGATTAGTCAGATTATTCTCTTTTCAAATTTTATTGAGGGTCTGGGTCCAAGTAATCTATTTTGTCCACTTAGGCTTAAAATTACAGTTGAGCATTAGGAAATGGGCTCTTTACTGTCCCATAAACACTATATTGGACCAGAAAACATCCCAAAACGGTACAAATAACAAACAGAGTGGAATTTGAATGGCAAAATGCTTTTTGTACCATCTTTTGAGCTGATTGAGGTGGTTAAGAGGAATATGGAATAATGTGGACCAAAAAACATCCATGTATGTACCAAATAATCATAAATGAAAAAAAAAGATTTTTTATTACAATTTTGTGTTTTGTGTCACACATTGGTGTGGATTACATTGTAAAAAGTTATCTTTATATTTGTTAATTGTACCACGAACAGGACACACTTTTGGACAAAAAAACATCCCAAAACGGTACAAATAACAAGATTGGTGGAATTTGACTGTCAATATATGATTGGCATATGGTAAGGAACGGCCTCTCAAAAAATGGGATTTGAATATTAAATGGAGATGTATTTCTAGATCCATAACTAGATATGAGGTGGTTGAGTTGGTTAGGAGGGATAAGAAATCTGCGGACTAAGAAAAACATCCCTGGAGGTACCATAAATGAAAAAAAAAAATTATTACAATTTTTTGTTTTATGTCACACATAGGTATGGATTTCGGTGTCAAAAACTGTCTCTATATTTGTTAATTGTACCACAAACAGGACACCATTTGGACTAAAAAACATCCCAAAAAGGTACAAATAACAAGCTGGGTGCAATTTGACTGGCAATATATAATTGACATATGATAATGAATGGCCTCCCAAAGAATGGGGGTTGAACATTAACATGGGGATGCATATCTAGCACCACATCAAAATGATATCCCTTGAGGTTACATAGAATAAACAGCTGTATCCTAGCACTGGTTCATTTAATCGATTTTGTTCTTTCACTATGATAAGAGTCGATACCTGTAACTTAACCATGAGCCAACATGGGTCTAAGTCAAATGTCCCGTTTTGGCCATTTTTTGCACATCTATTAATGAACACGTCCCTTAGGAGTTTCAAGTAATACTCACTTTCATACTTGATAGTTTGTAAGTATCTCATCTTAGTTATCGTGAAATACAAAACATTAGTTAACTAAAAGAACAACGAAGAGCAACAAAATAAGTCATGATAATTATCACTTAGTTATTCAAATAAATTGAATTTTCAAACATTGGGATATTTAATTTATCAAGGACTTTCCATGACCAAGACCAATTATGCCCGTTTTACCAGGACTTAACATGACCAAAATCAGCACTTTTTCACTCCTGTCAGCAAAAATTATCGAAAATCTGACATTATGAAGTCCTTTTCTTTCCAAATATTCCCCCAACAGAAAGTAATAAAGTAAAGAAAAGAAACTGTTATTTTGTAGGACATACTCAGTACTCAAAAAAGAACCAATTCAAAGCATAAAATGGGTCAAATATGGAAAAAGTGCACAAATTTTCTGAATTTTCGGAAGGACCTTCAACAAATGGCTCATAATTTTTCACCCCTACCCCTGTTTGGCGCCGTTTTCTGAGTATAATGTGCCTCATACATAGAAACTATAAGTGACCAAGCCCCAGATTCAACAGGTTTGGAGATCAAGTTTGGAGAAGGAGCCCCCCCCCCCCCCAATAGTTAAGAGGGTTAAAAAACATGAATTCCTAGAACTGAAAATTGTTAGGACAACTTACAATAAAAAGCAGGAATTCCTAAAACTAAAAATTCTTACGACAACTAAAATAAAACAGGAATTCTTGGCTTTCCAGGATAACTTGCTTCCCTGAAAAGGGTTTCAAAAATTAGTAGCCACCTTGAAATATGCCTGGCAGAGAATTTGGCCAGCAAACCAATATCAAGAAATATCATTGTTTCATAATTTTTTTTTTAATTTTGCGGTTGACCTAAAAATGCGTTTTAAGGCATTTTTAATTTCACGCTATCTTTTCTTCATTCCTAAAAAAATGTATCTCGCTATACAGTAGTCAAGTCAGGTTTTTGAGATTTTATCACCACAGGTTTGAAGATTTAAAAACAACAAGAAGATGAGATAAAAACAATAAGATATTCTTAAGATAAAAATATCTAGATAAAATAAATTCTACAAAACTAAAATTTCCCATGCATGGACTCTAGTGAAAAAAAAAAGAAGACAATGAAGGACATAAGAATAAGCATAAGAATCACCCTCTATGGATGTTTGCTCACTAGTACTCTTTTCTCATTATCAGACATCTCTATTTTTCAGTGACTTTTTAAAGATTTCTTTTGATAAAATAAAATAAGGACTTTCTGTCACATTTTCTTTTAATTCTCTCAATGTGTTCAATACATTGATTCTGCCGAATGTCATACAATTCATTATATTTAAATGCATTAAAATTTTGTGATTTAGTGGTTGATCTGAGGAAAAAAACATAAAAAAGGTAACCCATTTCGAGCTCAATTCTGAAATTAAACATCATAAAAAGTAAGTTTTTATGGTTAACTGATTTACCAAATAATAAATCAGAAAGTTGGTGTTATCGCAATAACATTTCCAGCCAACTGCAATGTGCTGCAATATTCAATGCTGAAAAGTTGACAAATTAAAATGAAAAATGGTGAAATCTGATTGGCCAAGAGCGAAGATTTGACACTTGAGCCACTTTTTTCGCGAAAACCAGATTTTTCCACGATAATATGGCTCCATCACATTCTTTCTACACCGTGTCCGGAAAAAAGGCTCTACTAGAATGCAAATTACATTTCGAAAAATGTTACATTTCCGGACACACTGTACTATTGACCTCTAACTTTATGCCAAGTATTAAAGAGATCCCATGAACAGCTTTCAAGATAAACCTCAAACAGATGCAAGTCAGTGGGTTCAACAAATTTTGAAGGATAAACTGTGGGTTTGTGAATCTTTTCAAGAACAACAAACGTCACAACCATGAATGAAGACATCAAATGAACAACGAAGAACCTAAAGTTTTGACCTTATTCTTTTAAATTCACTGCTGCTGCTTATTCTGCTGCCATTTATAAAAGTACAGAAGTATCAATAAAGAAATATATATTTTATAAACCTTTTCAAAAAACACTGCGAAACACGCCAGAAGCAGGGCAAGAATTAGGACTTGGAATTACGAGGTGGCTTGAGAATAATTAAGAAGTTTTGAGAAGAATATTCACCTAGATAAAAATATATGTACCATAACATTGGAAACAAGATTTTTCTATGAATCCAACAAATTGCTATTGAATCCACAAGAAGCTCCGTTTTTGTAAATATATTTTTCAAGAGAATCTTCAAGATTTAAACAAGTCAAAACTAAAATGCATTACTCATGGACTAGCTGACGAACAGAGCCGAATTTACAAAACCAACCTCCAAAGGAGTCGTTTGATTTTGGATGGCGAACAGTTGGCAAATTTTTACTAGGAATAATTTCTATCGATTCTTAGTAGCATTATTTTTGTCTAACCTTCTGAAATATTGTGTCATCTATTTTGTCTAACTATCATTAAATCAAGTAGAAAAATAGATTTTTTTGTATCCTTCATTGTCAAAGAAAGGTTTTTATTTACAAATATACATTTTTAAAATGTTTTGGTCAGTCAATAAATAATCATTGCAAATATCTCCCCTTGACAATCAGCAACAAAATTGAGATGTGTGGATTACTGAGTGGCTATTTTATAGCTAATTCATTTGTTGAAATCAGGTCTACTCTTTAACACAATATCTAAAGAATATCTTTGACAGTTGCTTTGATGAAATCCTTTTTGGATGCTAAATCAATATCAGGAAATTCTTCAAAGACTTGACGTACTAAATTTTTCATGGTGACCGATTCTAAATCAATCCCTTTCAACATATTAGCTATAACTTTTTTTAATTCAGCATTTGAAGGAGCCTTTTTACGTTTTTTACCCAATGGTTCTTCATCAGAATCATCAGATTCACTTTTTGCTTCTTGTTTAAGATTTCCACGTTTACTTTTTCTTGATGGAGTGGTTTTCGTTGACTTGGTTTTCTTTGTCACAGTTTCATCATTTTCTTCACTGCTGTCTATTTTATCACTTTTTCTTGAAGTTCTTCGCAACGACTTTGATGAAGCGGGTTCATCTTCCTCATCCTCACTTATCTCCTCTTCAACATTACTTTTCTTTCCAGATTTCTTTTTTGTTCCTCTTGACGGTTTTTTTGATTTCGGCTTCTCCACCTCTTCTTCCTCCTCAGAATCACTTTCTTTTTTCCTTCCATTGCTCTTTGTTTTTTTAGATGATTGTTTGGCAGTTGGTTTATCATCTTCAGAATCCGCAGAATCATCATCACCATCATCATCATCATTTTCATTTGTGTCAGTATAACTGACACTATTCTTACTTCTTGAAGGAGTTTTTCTTGCAGGAGGAGTTTTTTCATCTGCACTACTCTCCTCATCATCAGAATCTTTTTTCTTACTTTTCTTCTGTGACTTTTTAGATGATTTTGACCTTCCCCGTCTTGTAGCAGGTTTTTCTTCATCAGATTCATTGTCATCTTCACCTTCATCACTACTTTCCTCTTCACTTTTGTCACTAACCATAGCATAACCCTTAGGAACACCACGATTTCTCTTAGGATTTTTACGACCTCTTCTTGATACCTTTCTCATACTCTTTCTGGGCTCAATAATAACTGTTTCAGGAACCTCTAATCCTAAATCTTTCGGCTCTTTTAGAAATTCTATTAAATCTTGTTCCATTTTCAATCCATCTTTACTTACTTCAAGGCCCAATAAACGGTTCATGAATTTTAATCCAGCTACAGTTATCCTACCAGCTAGACTTTTAGCAGCAATAAAATTTTTAGTTTTCTCGTCAAATGGAAAACCACAAAAGTTTCGAATATTATGCTTTATTTCAGATATTTTACCTGGTTTGCGATACATTAGTTTATGCAAAACAATTAAGTCTTCTGTTTCAGCTATTTGTATTTGATACTTAATGAATGGTATTTGCTTTAGTAGAACACCTTTCCCAAGAGAATAATCTAGCTCAATATCGTTGATACTCATTCTTGTCTTAACATCTTTAGAATTATCATACTTTGTTAATTCTTTTCTACTTCGTTTGTTTTCAAGGATCTTGATAGGCTGATCAAGAATGCCAGGTGGGAGCTCTTCTCCAGTTACATCCTCATATCCTTTCTTCTTACTTTTTTGATTTTTCTTTTTCTTAGTTGATGTTTTTTTCAATGAATCATTCTGTTTATCATCATCATTAATTGAGCCTGTATCATCTTTGTCTGATTCAGAATGAGCAGTTTTGTCTTCGTTTCCATTAGGTTTTTGATTATTTTCTTCTGGTTCATCAAGTTCTTTCTCATTTTCTTCTGGTTCCTGTGGTTCCTCATTTTCTTCTGGTTCTTGTGGTTTCTCATTTTCTTCTGGTTCCTGTGGTTGCTCATTTTCTTTACTCTCTTCTGTCTCATCATTTGGAGAATCTTTGCCATTGCAATCGTCATTTGGCTTTTCTTCTTCCTCTAGTTTCTCATCTCTTTCATCAGTCTTTTCATAAGTAATAGATTCTGGAGAGTTCTCTCTAACCTTTTTACTTTTACTTTTGTTGCCCATTATTGTATCGAATTAAATTAAGAACCAACAAGGCAAATTAATCAATATGTGGAAGTAAAATGTGTATTATTGTTAACTTAAATCAAAATGGGCGCCATTTGTATGTGCGCATTGATTATAAACTTTTAATATATAATTTTAAAAGAAAGGAGACGATTTTGTTGATGGACCAATCAGAGTGCAGAGATTCTCTTTAACTGCTTTTGGCGGTCAATTCGGGGGGTCAGAAAATAATTCTTGGACGGTAGGCAACCTGTTTTTAGGGGTCATTCAAAAGGGCGTTTGCAGTGACTATTGGTGAAATTATTCTGACAGGGTCAAAAAATGATTAATGGGAGAATTTCCAATAAAAAGTTCAAATAATTCAAGATTAAAAAGAAAACAGTAGAATCTCACTGGGCGTAAAAGCCCCTTTTTTCACCCCCTGTAGTCCACATGAATGGCTAGATCCCAGACCAAGTGGGTCAATACGGTTAACATTATCATGGCTTTATACGGAAATATGTTCTAGACACCATCTTCCATTATTATGCATCTTTGCGATATGATTACTTTTATCTTATCTATCA
>JAUKPT010001967.1:0-14047 GCA_032273505.1 Nanomia bijuga | reverse complement strand
TAAAATACACTTACATAATCCACCATTGTTTGATAAAAATTTGAAAAACATTACCCTTGAATGTCTTAAAATGCACTAATATAATCCACCATGGTTGGAGAAAATTTTTAAAAACAGGACTCTTGAATGTTTTCGTACCCCTCCAAAACTTTGGAAAAAAATTTTGCATCCCCTCCCCCCCAAATCGAGGACAAAAATTTTCCTCCCTTCCGGAGAGGGTGCTATTTATTTGTACAGAATATACACACCTGCCTGAAACCATGATTATTCTGGGTCTATGGAAGCTTAATTAAAAGAAGAATTACTTACATTCACTGGTGTCTGTGTGTTCGCTATTGTCGTTTTACTTGCAAACTTACATATAGCAAACGCTAACAAGTATGTCGGCATATTTGGCGTCACATCAAAAGTGTCGTATCTCTGAAATCCAGCTTCGTCGTAATTTGTATTTACGATAGGCATATTACTGATGGCGATATACTGACGCGCGTGACCGAGTGTGACGCTAAAAGTCGCGCGAAGAGCTGGTTCGTCGAAACACGGGAACGCTTTTCGTGCGTCGGTCGATTGGAATTGTGTGAACGCTGCAGGTCTAAAAGCAAAACAATGAGATGACCTTTAGTCTAAAAGCAATGCAGTGAGATAATATTCAGTCTAAAAGCAATATAGTGAGATGTTCTTCAGTCTAAAAGCAATGCAGTGAGATAATGTTCAGTCTAAAAGCAATACAGTGAGATAATATTCAGTTTAAAAACAATACAGTGAGATGTCATTTAGTCTAGATGCAAAACAGTGAGATATGTTCAGTCTAAAAGCAATGCAGTGAGATAATGATTAGTCTAAAAGCAAGGCAATGAGAGAGTATTCAGTTTAAAGCATGGCGTACTATAATAACAGGCCTCTTAACTATACATAAAATCTAGTTCAGTGCTTTCCGGTAATTATTTTGACCTTATTATTTCAGAGCAAGTTTATATTATCAAAAATGTCTTCAAAAGTAATTTTAAAACAAAATGATTGACTCTTCCTGGAATTATGAGGTACTTTCGGTTTTATTAAAGCATTCAAAAAACTTGCAAAGTAATGAAAGTTAAGACATAGTTTACCCCTGTTCGCAACTTCCGATTTTTTTTATATTTGGCACACATATAGACCATGATAACATCTAACTGTTGCGAAAACAGGAAGTCATAATTTTCATTATTTCGCGAATTTATAAATGCTTTAGTAAAACTGAAAGAACCTCATAATTCCCTTTTATTTGAAAATTACTTCTAAAGACATTAGAGATAATATTTAGTCTAAAAGCAATACAGCAAGATAATATTCAGTCTAAAAGCAATGCAGTTATAGAGTATTTAGTCTAAAATCAACGCGAAGAAATTATTTTCCATCTAAAAGCAATTCAGTGAGATAATTTTCCATCTAAAAGCAATGAAGTTGAAAAGAGAAAAAAGACGAATTAAAGTAAGGTAAGAACTAAGAATTATTATCATGATGTTCTTTAATAAAGGCTTAGACGGTGTGAAACAAGAGCGAAACCGGGAAAATTGCATACCACGGACTTCTTTGTTTAAGAAGTCCGTGTTGCATACCAAAAGAATTAGCTTTCTTTCAAAATGTCAAAATAGGAATTTTTTGAGCTTTTATGAGGCTTGATATTTTTGTTTCGCAAAATCAACTTCCGCAAAAATTTTCTCGTAAAAGCATTTGTTAGGTCATATTCGAATACATACCAAAAGAACTGGTGCACCAATAGGAGAGTGTACTCCTGGTTCCTAATTCCGCTTGATTTTTGTGCCCCTTCTCTTAACCTTTCAATAGAAATACATACTTACAAAACAGTACAATACAACACTTACATACTAAAATATGAATTAAAACACAATAACATTCTTACTTACTCTTTCACTCCGTTCTTTCCTTTCAACATGGACACATAGAAACCACGCAAATTTTTCTTCAACTTGTACGAAAACCAATACTGCAACGCATAGAAACCAGGCTCCAATTCCTCTTTCAACTCGATCACGTGGTACTCGTTCTTCCAGTGATTAACCTGCCGGGAGACTGGGGCGATTCGTCCTGTCATCCGATTGGTAACAAGTCCAGTAATGACCAGATCTGATGCCGCATGTATGATGACGTAACGAGTGCGGTTTGTTATTTGAACGGATATGGTTGTTGTTCCGTTCACTTCCAATGACTCCATGTTCACATCGAGAAATATGTCGTAATGCATCGGTACGATGTTTTTCGGCAGCCGAATGTTATAGTACGGTGGTTTTTGGTTGTGGTCGGTGGTAGGTGTTGTCGGTGGGAGCCGAGTAATGTTTCTGACACGAGCGAGTTTGTAATTGTCATTCTCCTTAAGTCTTCTTGCTACGGTATCTAAAAAAATATTCATTGATTATTAGTTAGAGACGCGCACATAACCACAAGCGTAGGGATCAGGGGAGAACAAAGGTTAACCCTATTTGGACTGGGGGAGGGGGGCGGATTCCGCCTCCTAGTGGTTTTTGTTCAATAACTCAACAATGGAAAAATATCACGCCTCATCCTTTTCTGACTTTTAGTTTTATTTAGTTTTACATATTTTTTAGGTCAATTGGACCCACTGTCAGAAGTTAGAGGACTTTTGTCAGGGGTAGGTACGGATTTTCCTATATTTTCAATACATTTTAACCAAAAACAAAGCACCTGTTATCTTTTGTTTGAATAGTTATACGAGGCTATTCTTTTTCAGATATGTTTATGGTATTATGAGAAACATCTCTACGAGTTTTTTCGAAATTTGGAGCTAATGACGTCATTGTTTGGCACTTGACAGGTTTTTCCGTACATATATAAAAAATATATAATGACGTCATCTCAAAAAATTATGGCGTCAAAAAAATAATAGACCAAAAATCATTTTCTCTAAATTTCTAGGTAGATCATATCAAGGACTATAACACCAGGAAGTCTCAACACAATTGTTTTTCTATACATTTATAATGACGTCATCACAAAAGTGCTGACGCAGGCAAAATATTGAATATTGAAATATTGAAATATTGAGGGATACTTTTTTTAATTTTTCTGGTAGATCTCATGGAGGTCTATAACTCTGCCGGGTTATATCTCAAATGCTTTATTTTTAAATATTTTAGAGAGCCCAGTTCAAAAAGGGTTAAGATTCAACTCCCCTTCCAAAACGTAGTAGCCAAATTATTTAAAAGTCAGGTTTTGCACTAATGGGTTTATCTCAGTATACCCCCAGACAAGCAAAAAAAAAAACTTTTAACCCTACTACTAGTCTAAAGAATACGGTGACTGGAGTGGGGAAAATTTCATTTTTGAGATGGAATTGGAAATTATTAATCAAAACATAGATTTGATGCGCGTATAAAATAAATATTATAGTACAGTGGACAATCGACTATCTATAACTCGAATTTCTTCTTCTTTTTTCTGACACGGTGAAGCTGTAATAAGAAAATTTTTTGGGAGCGTCAGCTTGACGCGTCATCCGTAATTTAGGAACGTCAAATTAGACTCTATTGGAATTCATAATAAGTTCCACTATCATCTGTTCGCTTTTGGTAGCATATCGAAAATGGTTAGACAATGTAGATACAAACTTCCAACAGGTAATGCAAGCGAGTACATCGTAAGAATTGAGAATGTGCATCGTAAATCAAAATTCTGATTTGGAGCCTCGACGTAAAATTTGGAGCGTTTTTGACGTTTGACGTTTGACGCCCCGCTATTTACCGCCCTGCTGCGTGGGTGCCTTAAAATACTTACATCTACTTGTACCTTAAAATGTAGGTGTACCTTAAAATGTAGATGATTGAATTTTTGTCTCTGGAGCCTTCGGCTATTTCCTCGAAAACCTTTTAACAAAACCATGCTTTAACTTATACATAAAGTTGAAACTTTCATTTAATATCATCACGGCCTGTAGATCGATATAACCAAAAAAAGCTTTCTCTTTCTCTTAAGAGATATTTAGGGTTTAGTATGATTTCTCACTCTGTTCTATGATTTCTTACGAAAATAATATTTAGGTTGTACAAAAAGTAAGTGAGGGTCCTGGAATTGTAATATAAGTTAAGAATGTATTTTTTTATTCCCAAAATTAAGATAAACCTATCAATTACGTAGGTGTGTCACGGACTATAACAAGAAGTCCGCGGTAGCTAATACATATAAAAGTTTATAGTCCGTTTGATATAGAAATCCGTGGGTGTGTTGAATGTCCAAATATATCTATGAGATACGATTCTTTGTACAACTGACAAGAAGAGCGAGACACAGAAACAATACAACACCTTGGTTTATTTATATAGATCGCACATCCATTCTTTTCTAACAGGTATGTTTATTCCATAGTTGATGATGACAATGAACAACTCACTTTTTGTACAATACGTCTCAACTGGAAGAGTATTAATCCTAGGTTCGCTTTCTTTTCTATACCTGTATTTTTGTTTAAGATGAGGTTCCCTTTGCGTATCTATCTCTCTCAAGAAGGGGTCATCCTATCAAAGCACATTCTTTATCATGCAAAGAATCAAAGGCACGTAATAAGGCACATAAAAGTCCGAAATTTGTAAAAGTGAATAACAGTAAGAAAGAAATTAATATTCACAGGAAATCATACAGCACAAGTCCTTTCATTTAAAGTCATTTTCACCCACTATCATGTGGATATGAGTGAAAGAGAGGAAGAGTAATGGAGAAAATACAACAGTTCATGGTGTCATCCCCCCCTATTTTAAGGGGTCACCTAAGAATTTTTTTAATTTTAGGGGGGACCTAAATATAACATACTGGTCCAGAAGTCTATAAGATTTCTATTTTCTTCGATTCTCTTCGATTTCCATTCATACTTCTATAATTGCACTTAAAATACAAATTGGTTCCCCCTAGTGTAAAATACCATCGATTTTCATAGATTTTCGTCGATTTTCATCGATTTGAGAAGTATAAAAGAAAATCGAAGAAAATAAGTATCTTAAGTGCAGAGAAGTATGAAAGAAAATCGAAGAAAATCGAAGAAAATCGAAGAAAATCGATGTTTTTTTTTACTCTAGGGGGAAAATTATAAGTATCTTAAGTGCAGAGAAATATAAAAGAAAATCGAAGAAAATCGAAGAAAATCGAAGAAAATCGACGGTATCTTAAGTGCAGAGAAGTATGAAAGAAAATCGAAGAAAATCGAAGAAAATCGAAAAAGTATAAAGAAAATCGAAGAAATTCGATGTTTAGGACACTTCTGGACCAAACTCCATCCTTTAGGAAGCTTGTGGTATTTAACTTCCATATCTTCATGATACATTATGTGTTCCTGAACACAGATTATACCTATTTGTAGCTTTTCAGCAGCTGATGTGAGTTCTGACATTTGTTTCAGGGAACCAAGAGTTCTCACATTGAATGTGAATGTGGATATTCGTATGTTCCTTTTTCAATTCAGAAGCTTGCTATTATTGGTGTAATTGTAGTTGTTGATTTTTCAGACGCCGTGGCCACAGCCGACACCACAGTAAACGCGCTCTTTGTTCTCCCGCGCGACGAGCGATGCGGTTTGAAAATCTTGTTCGGGTGTGAGTCATTTCGGTCTTTTGGTAGCTGGTACATCTACGATTCGCCACATCTGTAGACGTCTATTTTACCCATAGATGGAGAAATTATATGTATGCGTCCTTTTGCCTTTCTGTGGTATCATTGTTCGTGTGTCCTCGAATAGATGGGTGCCCATGTCAAAACTGTAGAGTCCCATCTACCCTTCTCATGCGTATCCCTGCACTAGGGTGGCTTACGGGTGCTGTGCCTTGCCAAAAGACAGCCCGTGGTTTTGTCCAACACTGCTTATTCACCATATTCGCAGCTTACCTCCATATCTGAAGGCCATTCCCCTATCCGCAATCTGAAAGCCGGTGGATGGGAGTTTCTCCTCTCCACACCACTAAAAGATATATTTAATTGCGTCTTATTTTGTTTCTTTACTTACTCTACATTTTATTTTTACCATACATCTTTTGCAGAGAACATCATGCTTTGATTATTCACAAAACATTCACAAAACATTCCTATTTTTCCGATAATACTCGTTTATTATCTTGATGTTGCTAATGGCTCTAAAAAGGCTTTTATTTTGGGCTTGCATCTTATTTTTATACAGACTATAGTACCCATTTATTTGTTTGATTTAACTACAGATTTCATGGTTCAATTTTTATCAAAATTGGCAAAATTGTAGCTAAAAATCTGTTCTTGAAGCTTTGATATTCGTTAAATCGAATTTTCCAAAGCATGGCTCAGGGTGGCAAAAAAACAGCAGCACGGCAGCGCCGCTGACATGAAGGACACTATTCTCGCACGAAATGGGAGCTACCGTTGTATTTTTCTAAATGAAAGAATTATCTAAGAGACACGAAAATTACGAACTTATATTTTCGCTGACACGAAGAAAAAGTTTTTTGCCACTCATATGGTTTTAACTACATATCTTAAAAGATTTAAATCAAACAGGTATCTGTAAAGTTCTGAGAAAACTTTGGATAATTTGATTAAATTTGATTTGTTTACCTACGAAAAATGATATAGGTTATTCACTAAATGAAACCGTGTAAAGGTCTATTCATGGCCAACTATATACAGTATATAGTTAGCAATGATCTATTGTATAATTACCATGGCGTACTTTATTTACAGATCATGTCATCGTGCAGGTAAAATTTGATTTGGTGCCTTCCGGTTGTTCTTTTAACGGATTGTAACGGATTATATCAATAAATAATTCAACCTTAGAAATTGCAACTTTTATCAAAAGTGGGTTAAAACACAATGCAATAATAAAACTTATGGATGAGACTATGGCAGAGATATCAGTTCATGATGGATCAGGATTGCATTCAGAAATGTTTGTCAAAAATAAAAATAACTTCAAGAAATCGGTCCTTGTATTTAACGTTTCATATAAACGGCAATGGTATTACCAGATAATTAGCAGATAAAATGCCAATATTTCAGTGATAAACGAACCTTTTGATTTCTTTCGAAGAAGTCATTGTAGTATTGATGATTGATAAAGTTCTGTTAAATAGTCACATAATTAAAAGCCAAGTCATTGATCGTCCTTAGTGCTGTCTTTTGTAGATTTTCTTCTCTGTAGTTTCATGGACAACTACAGTAAGTTTCTCGTGATTTTGATTTTCTGTAACTACTTTCTCATTTTTTTCAAAACCTTCTCTCTTATAAATGAAGTTTTGAGCTTGGGGTAACTTTTTGTTCACGTTTTGTGTGGCTTTTGCAATTTATAATAGTTTTTTGTGACTGTGGTGATATAGTTTTCCCATAATTATTCTCAGTGTTTTTTTGTATTCGGACTTCTATTTATGTTTCAAATGATAAAAAAGTTCAATTTCTTTTTGGATTTTCATGATTTTGATATCAGGGGTACGAAGACTTAAAACCATTACGAAATCGATTTGTATTAAACATTAGGAAGCATCGAGAAAAAGACGTTTATTTTCAAGCACTGTAAAATATGAGATGTTTTTATTCATTGAAAATAAAATAAAAACTGTAGTATTTTTACGGTCAAATTACTTCTTTTAAAAACATCTAAGGAAAATTAATTTAAAATTACCGAACCAACTTTCAAAAAAGTGACTTTCTTTTGACCAGCATTCTTAGTGTAGGAGAATCGTGTAACTATTGCGCATTTAATGCTAAAAGCATGAAATTTCACAGAGAGTATAATATGATGATTATCTTCAAATCGACCCGAGGTGCTCAATACAAACTTTGTCATAAGACCAAATTTTGGCTAAAAATGGCTAAAAACGGCTAATTTTCATATCTCGTGAACAACTTGTCTCCTGACCTTTATCTATAGCTCATTTTAACCGGAATACCCACTTTTCTATTAGTGTTTCATACCCACTATGGCCAAAAAATCAACAGAAATGGCTGAAATGGCTAATTTATCCAGAAACTGGCATATTTTCATATTTCTTTATTTAAAGCTCATTCTATCGGGGATATCCAGTTTTCTACATACTATATGCAACAAAAATCGCTTAAAAATCCACTTCAGCCACCAAACTGTTTAACTTTACATCTTACGAAAGACTGGTATTGACTTCTGACTCATTTAAAACGACATACCATGTTTCATTTTATTGTCTTATATACACCAAGATCAAGAAAAATGGCTAAATTGACTGTTTTTGGTGACATGAAATGTATATTTTCATATTTCACCAATAGCTGGTAAACAGGATTTATAAGGTTAAAAAAAGATATATGTATATTATATATGATACAATGAATGCATAGGCGTACGAGGCGGAAAGGGGAGCCTGGGGGGAGGGGGGGCACCCCTCTCCAGTCGTTTATATATCAGGAAAATTCGTGCTGAACGAACAATATTTCAGACAAATATTAATTGAATTTTAGGTTTGTCAGGCTCTTGTTAAATTCTTTATCATTTGTAGTTAATGTTTTTTAAAAGAAAAGACATCGAAAATCAATATATGATTGAAAAATGAATTTATGACCTGTTTTTTTCGAGCAAAAACGGAAAAAATTCGGGCAAAACTAAGACAGTCCCCCCCCCCCAACAATGTTTGTTCCCGTACGCCTATGAATGAATGTATGAACAATCTGATTTTTTTATTGTTCAACGAATGAAAAAAGATTTAAATAAAAACACATAAAAAGAGTGAGTTAATGTAAATGATCATCTTTCACATGACCCTTTGCATCCACAAAGTTCAGTACATGACAGTTCAGATTTAACACATTTACAATTACCGCTGCAAACATTGTTTTTGCAACTACATTTTATCAAATCACGAAGTGCTACTGTAGCTTCAGGTAAGTCAGTCCAATCTGGAATAAATTTATCATCGGCCAATTTCCAACCCCAATCTTCGGGCGGTGGGAGTTCTTGTTCTCGAAGAAGTAATTGACCCCAGTAGTATCCTGCAATGTAGGCAGCTCTTAGTACATGCTTGTACAGAGCAGCACTCGTAGGGGGGATATTTTCGATTGATTTACCCTGGCAGAACAGTTCTCTTCGAGCCTCGTCTGTTGTTAATGAACTCGATGATCTTGAGTACATAAGGACGGTAAATCTTTCTATAGACGGAAAGTGTTCCTTAATATTTTCTGTCGTGGGCTCGTTACTTAGAACTGTGAAAGTATTAGTTACTTCTGGAAAGCTTGACCAAAGTTTCCAGGCATTGTGTTTGGTAACACGTGAAAAAAAAGAATTCTGGTCACAGCCAGTAAAACTGTGGAAAAATCTGATTCCAGCAGCTTTTTGGGCCCCCATGTTTTCAACAATCTCTTTGACGGAAAAGACCTCTCTGTGCTTGCCTACTCCAAAGTCAATCAATATTTCTAATCCTTCTACTTTAACAGTTGAGAATACAGATATGGCAAGAACCAATACATCAGTATCCACAGTGCGGATGATGAGTTTGCGATATCCCTGCTGAATCATGTCTTTTATATGTAAGAATATTCTTGTATCCCCTTCCTCGTGATTAGTTGGGCAGACTGCAGAAATGTCGGAAAAAACACCTGTGGATTCGGCAATATCATCATATGCGCAAACAGTTTGATTAAAGTCGACTAAAAAGTGAGTGCGTATGATTTCCTGGGAGATGTAACGAAACAGTTCTGTCTTATTTTCATCAATCCTTAAAAATCCTTTCCAGTTTGTTGGTGCAATAGAGTGCGGCTCTACTTTACGTCGCACACCTTTTCCTCGCTTCTGTCTCGTTCCCGCCTTTAAACTATTCAGTTTATACGTATCGAATACAATATCAAGTCGGTTACAGTTGTATTCCTCTCTATACTTAGCTATACGTCTTTGAAATGTGTCTTTACAATAATCTTTGAAAGTCTGATTCTTGTTTGGTGGTGTCATATTCACAACAACAGATCCTTCAAGACAGACAGCATCTCCATTCAAATCGACAACATTAGATCCTTTTAAATCTCTCAACGAAGGCAACAAATCTGCTTTATCACCAGATCTCATTTCCCCGTCTTTAGTTAAAGAGGGTGGGTACTTTAAAGTTTCGTGCCTGAAAAATTCGTCCATGTCACCTCCTCTCACTTGAGTTGCAATATACATTTGTCCAAAAAGTCTAAGGTGAATTTTCAAGTCTTTTGAAACATTATTTGACTTCCCTTGACCTTTTGTGTTGCACAATTTGAAGGTTTTTAGTTTGTTCTGCTTGATCGTGTCACTAATACTGATTGATCTATCAACAATACGATACTTAAGAAAATCTTCAAATTGCTCCACACCAGTAGCTTCGATATTCCTGACAGCTTTAATAGCATCAATCCCCATAACATCTCTGGTTCCTAATTGAATGAGTTCTTGGCAGTCATTTTGGACAATGAATGGGTTTCCTAGTCGCACGAATTCTGATGTAAGATCTTCAACATGTTTAGCAAATCTAGTCTGAAAGCTAGCAGAGTGTTCATGATGGTGAAATTCATGATTAGTATTGTGCTCCATATTTAAAACAGACTGCGCCTCAAACTCTTTGATCACTCTAGCTATTTCTGGACTGCATACACTCCATCGTCGAAACTTTTCAGGGTCCTCGGTTAGGCCTACCATACCACCACTTCCTTTGATATCTTTATTCAATTGTTCGTGTCGATGGTCAATTCCCATAGCAGAAAAGGGATTCTTAGTTCTAGATATTACAAAATTTCCATTATTTTTGAACTCATCGTAAACAGATGGATTGGTTATATGAAGATTTTCCATGTCACACAGATGAACTGATAGCCAACGTGCATAGTGGACATGGTCTAATGCAAACAACCATGGCAATAATCTCCTCAGGGATAACTTGTATAAGGAAAAGTTAGCAGAACGTATTGACCTCAAGAAAAGAAGGTAATCAAGCTCCATTTTCAATGCGATTGACCAAAATTGAAATTGAGGACTTTTTGCTTCCATTTTCATCTTCCAATCATCAAACAGTAAATCATCTTCCATATTGGTTCGTGTACGATAGGCGTCATGGAGAAGTTGGTAAAGTACCTTCGACGTAACTTGGTGTGCATATTTTGTTTGAGCAACCTGGTGACCAGTGACTAGTTTCTCGTTGCCTGGAGTTGAAACTTGAGCATTAGATAAGGCGACTGTCCATCCACTATCATCGAGCCATTTACCCAGAGCACCCATGAATGACATTTCAACATGAAGAGGTCCCATCATAACAACAAATTTAGAAATCCCATAATGCTCTGGAAAATGCCATTGAATCTTCTTGCTCAATTCATACAAGGGTTGGTCAAATGTGACGACAGGAGTCTGACCAGGATTCAGGTATTCAATTACATCTTTTATAACGCTCATTGCATGACGAATCATAGCTGGTGATTTCGAATTGTCTCTCCATATAGGAAGAAGAGCAGATAAGGCAGCATTAACTTTATGACCTACCTTCTTTTGACGTTCAGCATGAAATTCTGACCATGATGCTTTCTCTGAAACATCTAACCACAGTGCATCTTCTAGTACAGTGGTCTGCAACTCTGGGGTAACCTCTGTAGTATTGATTGAATCATATTCATTAATTTCTACTGATTTTGGTAAATACGTCGGAGGTAATTCTGAGTATTCATGTGGTAATTGTTTTAATTTCTTTGCCGATGAAAGTTTTTCAGGTAGATTTATTTGGATCCCTTTCTTATTCTCCAAGGTATGCTGATGGATTGAAGCAGCAGTCCCATGAAGTGACGTTGTTGCAGTAGAGGACTTAGAATTGACATCTATATTATCTACAGCAGCTGTGCAGAATAATCCTTTTCGAAGACTAACGGGGGCTAAAACACTATTTTTCTCATAATATTCAATCGCTGTGTTACCCAATGACACAGATAATGTCTCCAATCTATCTTTAGACACACAAAGTCCTAGAGATGATAATTTTTTAACTAAGCTTAAATTTCGAGTTTCTGAATGTATAAGCATGGCAAGATAAATTGGTAGTGGTGGCTCGCGTTTTTTTGAGTGATATTCAGATGAAGATTTTTTTCTAGTACGTATTGTTGTATTGAATGACAATAATTGGCCAATGGTTAAACATGACTGGTTGTAATATGGATTTGGATTCACATCAGTTTGACCACCGTGCATTACAGAAGTAATCAAACATTTTACAGATACGGGTACATTAGATTCCTGACTTGAAAGTTCACCATTAAACTCTTTATACTTCTGAGCAAAAATGTCTCTTCTTAATATCTGAGCTGCTTTGGCCAAGATAAATCCTTCGTCGTCATAATTAACTGCAGCAGCTGATAAAACAGCCACTCCGATGTCACGTTTGCACATTAGAACAACCTCCTTACCCTGATTGTATGCAGATATATCATCAAACTGAGAAAGAATTCTATTTTTAAAACGAGTGCTGTGTATTTGTCGTTTTTCAACATCTAGACCAAGTTCCTTTAGATAAGTACAGTAAATCTGGATTAATTCAGAAAGTATCATGACAGGAATATTTTCTGAGGAGGCATTTACTTCTTCTTCAATGTATGAAATTAACTTAGAAAATGCAATCCCATGAATTTGTCTTTCCTCATCGGAGTAATTTCCTTCTAACTGGCTACTTGAAGCTTTTCTATACAGATTTAAAAGACAAGTGACGTGGTACATAGCATCTTGGGCAATTAGATCCCCAGAATTTAGCTTTGCTAGTAATGGAAAGTCGTTCAACAAACGGGCACACCGTCTTACACGAGTGTCTAATCGAAATGATTGTACTAAGTGGAGTGTGTTCTTACTGTCGGCAGGTAAATCGCAAAAGAAACATTTCTCTTGTTTTTTAAGCGGTTCTTCGGTAGGGGTATCTAATAGTCTTTTACTATTTCGTACCTGGCGAAATGTCGGTTCACTTGTGGTTGGTATAATAGGCGTATCAGGTAAATTGTCTGGTTCATCTTCCGGGGGTTTGGGTAATTTACTGGATGAAAATTTCAACTTACACGATTTGTGGTAC
The DNA here is from genome assembly GCA_032273505.1 of Nanomia bijuga. Taxonomy (NCBI): domain Eukaryota; kingdom Metazoa; phylum Cnidaria; class Hydrozoa; order Siphonophorae; family Agalmatidae; genus Nanomia; species Nanomia bijuga. Next base: position 1,007 of record JAUKPT010001967.1, on the reverse strand, counting down.
TTTGCTTTATGTTTATAAAGTTCATCATTAAGCTGACCTCCTTTCTCTAATTTGTCAATAGGAATATGTGAAACAGGTAACTGTCCAATTTTTTGAAACAGCTTTATATTATTTGTTAAAGTTTCGTACGTAGCTTTTGGATCAGCGGTGCGTATTGCTGAATTAAATGGATTCTGAAGCTTTTCTTTGACGTTTTTCTGGCATATAAAACATTTGTCCCAATCGATTTCTGCTGAAGAAGCGCGTGATGTATTCTGTGTAACGATATCTATTTTCCTTCGTTTTTCACTTTTTTCCGTCATCATCAAAAGTAATCGTTAAAAATACTAGAATTTACAAACTTTTTTTACAATTCACAACAAATGAAAATTGTTATCATTTCTACATCTTAATAACACATAATAATAATAAAACAAATCTAGATTTCAACAACATTAAATTTACTCACATTTAGTATATTTCCTTTAACAAAAACAATAAACAAAAATTTCGATAAACTTATTAATACATAAAAGAAAACATAAAAAGAGAAAATAGAAACATGATTTAAAATTCATGAATGCATGTTTGTAAAATAAATGAATAATATTTCGTTTGCACTTATGAATGAAGTTTATATAAAAACAAAATGAACGATTTTAGCCCTTTCTGATCATTTTAGGCCTATATATTGTACCAAGCACAAATATAAAAGCAGGTATTACGGACAAAATGAGCTATAAATCAAGCTTCTCGGATGAGCCGTTCTCAAGATATGAGATTCAGTCATTTTTGCCCTTTTTTGACCAAAAAAAGACTTCCGGATTAAGTTTTGATGGAGCACCTCGAGTCATATCGAAGATAATTGTTAAAAGATTCCATCCTGTGAATTTCATGCTTTTAGCACGAAGTGCGCAATACATGTGATTCATAACACAATTCTTCTACACTAAAATCAGGTTTTCTTGGAAAGAGCGTTTTTTGAGACCATCAAAAATAGGCACCTTTAAATGGCCATAACTTCGTCA
>JAUKPT010001966.1:0-14049 GCA_032273505.1 Nanomia bijuga | reverse complement strand
TACACGGTAAAGAAAAAATTTTGAAAAAATATTGAATATTAAAATTAACATTGATGAATATGCCTCAGGTGTCACTACTTTTGGAACAGACATTAGTAAAAATCCTAACAGTAGAAAAAAGAAACATCATAATTTGTTTGGATAACTGGAATTTGATGATTATTAGTTGAGAAAATAGTGACTGCTCATCATCTTCGAGTCACCTTTTCCTTTTCCTTCTCCATCCTGTTTCTTCTTCTTTTTACTCACAAAACGACCAAAAGTTGATTTAAAACGATTCGACTGACTCGCTGCATTCGCAAAATTATTCCTCTCATTTAAACGAGGCTGGGTATCAAGAATCTTCCAATAGGATGTCAACTTGTTATACGTTTGCGAGGGTTGGTTGAAAATCGTAAGATCAGCTTCCTGAAGGAGACCACCATCACTAACAGAAGACTGGCATGAAGACCCATCATCCCTTTCTTCTTCAGTTTCTTCGAAATTGACAAATGCATCCTCAATGTCCGGTTGTTGTTGTTCTTTGTTCGCGCTCTCTTTGAACTCTTTAAAGGGATCGTCTACATTCGAACAAATCGAGTATTTCTCAGCCTCGCTCAGAGGCGGGTAAAAAACTTCGTTTTCATCGTCAGACAGAACGATAATCTTCTCTTCGAGTTTACTCTCTATCGTTTGAACATCGATCAGTTCGATGAAACTACCAGTCTTATACTTAAGATTAGCTTCCAATGACGTCACTAAATCCCTTATCTTATCCCGAATGAACCTTTGATCTTCTTGCAAACGTTTCACGAGATATTCCTTTGCGATCGTGTTCGAGTCACTGATACAACATACCATCGCCACTTCATCGATAAAGATATCATCGATTAACCGAATAATATTCAATATGGCTTTCTCGAAGAGATCTTGAGTACCAGGTGCTACTACTCCAGACATGTCGAATCCATCAACTAACATCACACACAAAAATTATACATACATTATTACTCTTAAATTAATTCATATAAACTTTCTTGAACGACAAATTAACTGAACCAGGGGGAACATTTATAACTTTGCTTTAGACAGAATTCCACTTATGTTACCACCTGCATTTTAAGATGTAATATACTTTCATGACACGCAAACACAATTTATCGCAAGAATTTGCCACCAAAATAAAATAATTAACTCTTCTCGATAACCATCAACATCGATTGTCGGCTAGTCACTTAGTAGTTTTAACACAACAACACCAAATAAAATTACCAATTATTCAAAATTCAACATTTTCCCAAGACAAGTACCAGCTAAGTCTCTCACGCCGAATAAATTAACATTGAAAATTAGATATTCGATATCAATCACTTTTTTTTCGCAATACTAGATGAACATCAGGGCCCGGTTGTTCAAACGTTATTCAGCTTAAACACTGTTTAAGGTAAGATATTTCTTTTGTTATCGAATCAAATACAATAGGCTTAAACAGTGTTTAGCTTAAAACAGCTTTAAACATGCTTAGAACAACCGGGCCCAGATCAAGCGAATATGTTGAAATGTGAAAAGGTATACACTGCAAGTAATCATTACGGAAAGTAACGCTAGTAGAAATGTTGACAAATAGAAAAGTTTTGGCCAACAAAAGGATTTTAAATAATCACGAGGTTTGGACCACCAATAATCGTGAGTTTGTGTTGAATTTGTGTTGTTCAATAGCGCTCTAATAGCGTTACTCCGCATTAAGATTAACAGTAAGTGTGTAATAATTTCAAATACACGCCACAGTCCAATGCCATTACTAGCAATGAAAGAAGTAAAGCTAGCTCATTTCATACATTGTAAAAATCGTCCAGTCCAGTCCAATATAAGAAAATAATTGCATTCTCTTTATTATTACATTCAGAGCGATATAAAAAGCGCTTTGAGAAATTTTAATTGCATTTTCTTGAACAATGGTTGATTTGGTATTTGACGAGGAGTAGTTCTACCATTGACGCTAAAGAAATTATCTTTCTGAAATGTATTCAACTATCAAAATTGTCAATATTTAAAGGCAATGCTTAAATGTTTTAAAAAATTAATATGGATAATTGTATGGTAAACCCGTTTTTCCGTTTAGAAACACCAGTGAAAAAATCCCGTTCGCAGTCTATGAAAAAAGATAGTTCGCCAATCAAAATACACATGAAAAACTTGTTTCGCGCAATGCTGTGTTTTCTTTTATGTAAACAACTTCACACAACCTTGTTATCAATTTAATTGAATGCCAGTTTTTTTCAAACAGATCGATTTTGATACAGGTACTACCGTAACCAGTAAAAGAAGTAAAAGTGGTACTTTTTAAACAAGATGAATGTTTTGTCATTGTTTAATAGAAATGTTGATTTTTCTTTTGATTCGGTTCGAATGTTTTTTTGTGACGTCTTTGATTGTTTGTTTTGGAGTTGTTTGAGAAAAATGAAAAATGAATGTACTCCAACTTAAGATTGATCAAATTCACTCACTCATTCGCTCCGCTCACTCGTTCGTGAATTTGATTAACTCGTGCAAAAAACCCATTCGCAACCACTTTCCATGAAGAAATCTATATCTTTTTTATCAAATTATCCCAAGCTGTCGAGAGGTCAATTTGCCAAAATAAAACCGTTCAGGAATTGCTGGTTGGGGCAGGTCCGGCTTTAAACCATGTGCTATTATTGCATTTATATAAATCACTAAGAATGCCTAATTAACCCCACATTAACACTTAGTTTTTGCTTAAACGAGTTTTACAAAATTATTTTATATTAGAAAACTAAAGTTTGGATTATATACAACGCAATTTAAATCATGATCGAACCAATAATTGACACTAAACTGGCTGCTTAGTACGATCTTAATCTTCCATATTAAGGTATTAATTTAAATAGAAGAAGTCTTAATTATGCCAATAGCCAAGAAAGACTCAAAACTTGCAAACATTATCGAAACATTATCGACATCATAGACCTTTTTTTGAAACACAACATGCTTCTTATTAATTTTATTCAATTATCATCTCTACTTCTGGGTCACACAACAGCATGTCAAAATAGACAAACTTTTTAGTGCAATAGGATATTAAATAAATCTAGTATAAAGTCCAAACTTAATTAAATTAACCGTCTGAAAGGTTCATGATATTGAGAAAATAAAAGGGACACGACATAGAATGAGCAATATAATAAGGCCTTGCGGATAAGTTTTGTTAAGAATGTGCAATTATACTCCAATTTTCCCTACAGGGTGTGCATCCCATAATGCCTATGCACCTCATAATACTGGTTGATGGTTTATTGTAATTTTAGACAGTTTCATTAAGAGTAAAAATGTACACAATGGGTGAGGAAATGTTGATGTGGGTTGTATGTTTATAGTCTGATGCTTTTAACGAAAATATTTGAGCATCTTTGATGTGTTCTACTTGGAAACAGAATCATTCAAAAGATACATTGGCATTATTCCTTGCCTTCTCGTGACTGCAGAGGTCATAATTTAAATGATAAGTTATGAAATGTGAGGTAAATATAGGAGAAGAAGTTCTCATCTTCACTGTCCAGTAATTACATTACAAATAATTAAGATTTTAATGACGAAATTTGCTTAATTAGCAGATTTCATCAATATCTAAACATAAATAACTTCTGAACATTTGCTCAAAACATAGCAAACAATACGATTTTTCTCCCCTACTTCTTATGCCTGATCCATTTATGTAACTCTCATTCAAATTTGAAAACTTCTGAAAAATGACTCTACCTAGAACATACAAAAACAACCAAAACTAGTTGCTAGAATTATCACTCCACGATTATCTTATTCTTTGGACCATAGAGATGATCTTTTAACAAAAAAAACAATCAGATATAGTATAACGTACCAGTATTTTAAGTTCAAAGATTTAAAATTGTATTATAATCAATGACTAGGTTTACTGATAAAAGATAGCACTTAAGAGTTATTATCTCCTTTGGCGTGGATATTTCTGGGTGTCCTTGCAACATGCCACAGTCCGTTTTGTCGCACAATTTTTCTTTTCCAAGAAATTCCAATTAATGTAAACCTACATTTTGGGGTGCATAGACCGGCATTCTGTAGTGCAATGAGCAGAACGCCTTTACATAACTTAATCAATTTATTATGAAAATATCATCCGAAAGCATATTTAACGCATTCAATTTGTTCAGGAGAAAATCAAAAAAAGGTAAACCTAAATTTTGGGGTACATACCAAAAAAGGTGACTGACTTTGAAGGCATTCCAAGCTAATTTCCATCATTCTTAAAATCATGTATTTTTAGTTTACAAATCTCATCTAGACAGAAAATAATTTCACCCTGACTGGGAGCAGATAAAAAAATTTACCTGCCTTTTAGGGTGGACACCCTGTATGTTAACAAACACAAACACACTAAGTTTAATGTTGTGGTATCAAAAAAAGATGGACTACCAAACAAAAATAAACAAACAGTTTCTTTTGGTCAAGTTTCATCGAAAGTAAATAAAAATTAACAAAACTCAATTTGAGTCTTCGATGATCCTTTTACAGTATCTTACAGATAACAAATCCTTAAGCAACTTCCAAGCGTCTTACGAGTCTTTTAATACACCATCTACTGTACCACGGAAATAGTGATCATCTTCTAAAACCTCACAGAATTGACCGTAATCGTCCTAATGAAATCATCTCAGTAGAAAAACCATTTTTATCCTTTAAATACATCTACGGTTTTCTTGTTTCGACTGTTGAAATATTTCCGAATAACGTTTGAATAACGTTTATTATTAGACGTCGTTAACTCAGTACGAGTTAAATCCGAACTAGACGGTAAACACAAGTCGACAAATTTCCACCAGTCGATACATTCGTCGTTCTTAGGTTGACTCTTCGGAGCACGTGTTATGACTTCAGACTCAGTTTCAATCGTATTTGTATAGCCAGCATTGAAATACGAGAACGAATCAGCAGAATTCCATAATTTCTCCTGTTTCACTAAAACCGTACTTCTAAAATGATTATCGACGTACCGCTTTATGAATTCACCGTCAACTAAAAGCCGTCTATTCATCTTATCGTCGGAATGAATAATCCTATAGACGCTTGTTAAGAGAGCTTGAAGAACGTCGTCGGGGTTAATATTCACATGAAAAGTCGACGACAGTTTCGATACCAGCATTCGAACAAATTTATTCAAACGTAGTGTATTGTATAACTCCAATTGACTTGAAGCGTCGTTTTCTTGCATCTTTTTTATAAGAAACACCTACACACACAAAAGCAGTCCCCCTTTTTGCAAGTTGAAAGAATCGTTGACAAATAACAAGACAAAGATATGTTTGGTTAAAGAACAAGTGTAATCGAAGTCACAAGACAACAAGAAAGTTTCAGTAATAAAAAAGTTTTGAAGTAGAAGAAGTGCGAGAAAATAAATAAATTAGTTTTTCATTATCTTTCATCAATTTCTTTTTTTCTATTTCTAGCGTGAGAACATATTCTTCTTCTTATCGAATACTTTTTCATTTTTTCGTTTTTTCTACCTGATCTATTTATGGAGAGAGATATTTCGGTTAAAGGTTTTTGATGAAAATGAAATTGACGGCAAGTCATGAATGATTTAAGGGAGAAGAAAATTGAAAATGAAGATTCTGGAAGAAAAAACGCGTGAAAATCGATAAAGATGAAAGAGAGTAAATAAAGATAAGCGGACGAAGATAATTTGAGTTAATTAAATGGAATACAGAGCACCCATATTTGGAATCACGTTTTAACTTGCAGAGAAACAAAGATAGTTTTTACATATCAAACAAGTAATTCAATGGGAATAAAATGACTTTCCATTTTTTTAGGTAATTTGGTCCTTGAAACTTGAATGAGTCAAAAATATCATCTAAATGTACTCTCTTTATATGCTTTTGGAAATACACCTTGTTACCACGCAAAAAGCCCACGGAGTTTACCAGCCCATAAAAGTACTCAAGTATATGCACAAAGAGCTTTAAAACCAGCGCGAAAAATGTTCATAAACAAATAGGGTTAAAAAACATGGGTTTAAAAAGAGTAATACTCTTTTGTGTTTTGCGTACGGATAATTTGTTTATTAACCTAGGCGCATTATATAACTTCAATTCTATAATTTCACGCACCTCCAACAAAATTCCTAAAACATTAATATCAAATACGAAATATTCAACTTACTTCTTGATTTTGATGACGTTACGACTTCATCTTGATCACCTTGTATTTCACCCGATGAATTCAGCGATCCATTCCCCAACGGCCCGCTATCGTTTAAACTCTCGTTACTACTTCCGCGATGATGATAACCATTAGTTGTTCCGTTACTTCGAGCGGGTTTTGGTTTTGGTTTCGGTTTTGGTGCAATAATATTCGGATTCTTTTGCAATACGGGAGGTGGAACCGATGGCCGAGCGGCAGGAGCCGGCGGAGATCGTTGTGTGATGGTAGTCTGTTCCATAGCCGTTCCACCGCCGGGAGTCGAATTATAAAGTCCGTGTGCCGTTGAATTTTGCGCCGAAGAAGCGATAACTATATTTGGAAAGTTAGAAGGGAAGAATTCTTGAAGTATTTGATCACTATAGTTTCGACCATTTACACTTAATCCACGCCTTACTGGAGTCTCTACAGAAAAAACAGAGAAGATAAAGATTAGTTTAAAATAGAAACATTCAAAACGACAAAATAACAACTAGATTATCCGAATAAATAAACATCAAAACAAGAAATAAACCGAACGTTAGTGACGTCATTATGAAATAGATTTTTGACGTCACGGCAACCGGGAAAATACTTTTTTATTTCCCATTACTATCGAAGATCGATTTTAACTAGTCATCGATTTCCTGGTTATTTTTTCCGGTCGAATTAAACGGAAGACATCTACGTTTTTTAATAGATGATAAACCAGAGAATATACATTGATATTTTTGTACTGATATCCAAACAATTAGAATAAACCAGTAAGATACCGTATTCGATATTTCTGAGTTCTAATACAATATCGATTATGAGATGTAGATGATTAAGAGAAACGAATACTATATGGTCCAAAATATTTTTCTCTGTTGTTCTTATTGCATATGAAATGTATACTTTTTGTAAAACTCAATGTCAAATGATTTTTTAGATTCTGAATCAATCAATAGATCGATTAGTATGTTTTATTGTGATTGATCGCCTAAAACGTTTTATTAAACGAATAAAAATAAAAATAAAAATAGTGTTTAGGTACAGGTACTAACAGACTCTCCCACGTGTACTAATAGGTACGTCAACAGTACCTAACTGGTACCATGATGTCCGACAAAAAACATCAAAAAAACAGTCTGAAACAGTTATTGAAATAAATAATTTTGCGGGAGAAATTTACATACAAAGAAATCGAAAAGTAGAAATCTCAGAGAAATCTCATACGACTGTTTTCTAAATGATTAGTATGAGTCAAAACCTTTTACAATAGATATCAGTTTATGTCACAATCCTATCGACATCTTATCAGAAGCTGCAATTTAATACACTTTCATGGTTGAGGATAATGTGTACTAATCAACTTCAACAGTGTCTGGAAGGTACTCGGACGTCCGACAAAAAACATCACAAATACCGTCTGAAACGGTTACCGACGTTCTTCACGATACTCGGGGCAATTTATTTTATCATGCTAGTTCAAAAAGTAATACAGACGGTTCGGTACTCTGTAAAAATATTGGAAATTAATCAAAGGTAGTAAAAAATAAATCAACAGTTACAAGTAGAATATCAAAATACTGGAAAATCAACTAAAAGTAGATAAAATTTACCAATTATGAAGGTCAAATACCATGATTGTATTAGATACGATATATTCCCATGTCGAGAGAACAGAATCGTTATCGGAAATTCGAGAAATAACTTTAAGTTAAAAAAAACATAACACAAGTTTCAAACCATCATATAAAACATCAAAACCAAGAAAAATGTCAAATTTATTTCATGGATATAAACAAAATACGAAATGAAACAATTAAAATATTTCGCATTTAATGGAGAGAAAAACAAGAATAAATAAGTAATTGTTACTTATTAGAATGTGTCTAAACTACTGAGGTGTAAAATATGAACAACGAGAGATCTTTAAACGTTGTGCTATTATGGACTTGATGAAACTGACATCAGATCGAGTTTATTATGAAAATATTGAAATGAGAATTTCTTTGTTATAAAAAATAAAGGAAAAAAGAAAAGGAAGAAAATGAAGAAAATGAAGAAAATGAGACATCTCGAAGAAAAATGTTTCTAGAATGAATCAACAAAATAATGATCTAGAAATATTATAAAGAAGCCTTAAAATAAAACCAGTGGTGGGGTAAAGGAAAAGCTGTCAATCGATTTGCCTTTTGAAGGGTACAAATGCTGATTTAGCAGGAACCAATTATCTATACAAACTAAAATTGCACATAGCTCATATAAATCAGAGTAAACCCAGTAATAAAGTAAGACATCTAAAATTTTCGATTTGACAGGTATGATGTACCCTTCAAAAATGACGAGCAGTGAGAAAAATGAGAAAATAATTTAATAAACTCTAGCTGAAATAACCCTCTTACTGACTATCAAGCAGGGAAGACCATTCTATTTTGACAAGAATATAGAATCAAACCTACCACAAGGTAACTTGTAATACTCATACTAACAGCCCGTTACCTAAATGTTGTTTACCCTCTTCTCCGAAGAAACTCAAGTCTACTAGTCTTCTTATTCTACTTCTCTCTCTGTGTGACCTTGGTAAACAAAGATTAATCAGAGAAAAGAAGAAAAAGAAACGTTCCATCATTTAACAATAATCGAGAGTGATTTTATGGAAACATTTCATGAAAACTTTTCAACTCAATGCATTCTCCTCCAGGTCAAATACGCAACAAGGTGAAACATTCGAGAATAAAACTGTCAAACGTGGAATTCTATTGTCTATAAAGTATGGATAAATTTACCATTCAATTGGTTGAAATTTACTTCTTCATAAATGTAACTGATTCACAATGAAATATTTTCGATGATTTGTGAATTTTAACAAACATTTAATCTTAAAACTTTGAATTATGCCAACCAGTTTCTTGGTGATGTAATTTTTAACCAATAAAACAAGAATATCAAACAAAATTTGCAGACAATCTTTAAGTGGATTATCTCGTGTTCAAGTGATTAGATGAAAGTTATAAATACAATTACTATAAGAACAGCCTGAACTTGATGCTTATCTCCACAAAAACTATTTTCTGCACTTATAATACAATTTCTGAATCTTTTATTGTATTTAATCAACTTTCCTTCTTATCAACAAGACAAGGAACTAAATTTCGTTAGAGCTTGCAAGTGCACGCGATTTTGGATGTAATAAAATAAAACCTCATGAATGTTTTAAGGAAGTATGTATGATGTTCGACGTTTCAAGGTTTATCTTCAAACTATGGTTAACCTTTTCGTTTGATTGGTTGGAAATTACATCATTAAAATGATGATTTAATGATCTAAAAATCTAAAAATCTAATAATGGCAAGATAATCAATCAGAATTTTCATGATTTAATTTTCAACCAATTAAAAGTCTAAGTTATCCATCATTTGGAGACTAACTCCAGTAGCATCCACTAAGCTAATAAAGTACTGACACCTCAAGACAATTTCTTTTCTGAAAATGCATATTATACAAGTGGGTAGCACCAATAAAAATGATTGATAATTATTCCATTTTATCATTCCATTTAAAACACACAACCACCCAAAAATGAGTACTTCTACGAAATTTGAAAAATACATTTCTTTTGTAACCAACAGTCATTTGGTTTCCATGTGGCTAGCCATGTTATACACAAGAATTTATATGTTAATTTTGTAAAAATTTCAATAAAAAATTGCTTCTGCCGAGACGAGTAGAATTGCATTTTTATGAAACAGACAACTTTACAAATTTATTTAAATTGTCTCGAATGGAACCAAATTTCACATTTATTGTCCACGATGATTAAGAAATTAAATCTTTTACCTGCAGCTATGGATAAAGAGCGACCAATAAAAATTCCACAAATAAGAACAGAAGACTGACCCCGTCCCCTCCACCCTTTCACCAGGAAGTAAACATGAATTATGAGAAACACAGACAAAATTTCACATACCAGTCTGTTGAACCGACAAACTTACTAACTACTGTCAAACAAAGTACTCTGTACTCAATAATAAAAGCTTTTCATACACTGTGAAATATGCATGTGAAGAAGAAGAAGATGTGAACGAGTGAACGTCTCGTCAACACACAACACTTGAGCGACAATAGAAAAACAAACTTCTTTAGTTGAAGAGGTATAAACACCTGCTTGCACACACAAACACGTAAGCAGCAAACATTCATAAACGAAAAGTTTGTTGTCGACATGAATATTTTACAAAGATTATGAAGATAAGAAGAACGTTTACAAACGTGTGGCCTATGAGCTCCCTGAAAACATCTTGGAACGGTTGCAAATTATGTAAACACAGGGCATGAGATAACAGGGTATTAAGGGTGCAATGACCCCTCTCCCCATAATTCATTGTTGACTCCCAAATCAAGAGTGGCATAATTGGGATAAAGAATATTGGGGTTAAGCAGAACCCTCGCAATATTCCTATTATTTCATGCCCTGAAACATATGCAAAACCTATAAAAGATGTCACGAATAGATGATGCAAAATATTAAAATATTTTGGCTATTGGGTGTTTTTTCGTACAGGTATTGTTTCGAAGATCCAAAGAAATAAATCAACTCATTTTGATAAGAATCCAGATAAATTATTATTACAACTATTGGAACGGTCGTTCATATTTCTATTAAATGATTAAATCAATACACTATATTATCCCATTATATTTTCCTTGTTTCCGTGAAATAAATTATCAACCACCCATCATTCGACTCAAAGATGTCAGAACATGATTGGACCCCACCCCCTGACAAAGTTCAGGTATGCATCGAATGAAGTGAATTTTGATTGATGGTTGTTATCAAAGATCATGATAAATACATCACATCTTTTAACTATCAGAAAAATTGATGACCATAGAATGCAAGCTGTTAGACTAAGGCGTCGACGGTGTCACTTTGAGCCTTCATATGCAGTTTTTTCGAAGAAATACACAGGCTTACTTTATATTATAATACGTAACTGACTTGATTCAAGCTATCTATGTAAAGAAGGTATAATTACAGAAATATATGAAAAGCGTCGTCTTAAATTGAACCAACCCTTTTAATTTCATGTTTGCGTCAGAGTCTTTAAAAAGAATTAAGATAGAAGTGAAAGCAAAATTCCAATCATCGATAATGAATATCGCTTTACTTACTACCTCACAACTACTTCACATATCTAACTACACCAAATCAAACTTTAAACATAAAATCACATCTATCCAGTAAAAAAAAACTGAACTTTAGCAGAGAAATATGACAAAAAAATCCGTTCTCCTTAAAACCGAAGATACAATATATTAATCATAAAAAAACTACCGCTACGTTATCGGTATGGAAGTAAAGAAGAAAATCACTTTTTTTGACCTAAGGTCACAAAAGTTAAGGACATGTAAAATAGAACTATTGCAGAACGGAAGATATATGTTATTTCTTCTTCACGTGATCTGCTCTGTTTGTATGTATGTCGGTCGCTCATCGCATTTGCATAGTTTAACAAATTGTAGTACTGTGAATTAGAGGGTGAAAATGTAGTCCATCAATCATTGCTGTCAGTACTGAATCAAGGAAGTCTATTGAGGACATAACAAACAAACATTATTTGACAAATTTAGGTGCTGAAGTTTGTGTAATGGTATCACAATTTTATTAGAAACTGGCAAAGGCATAATTTGATCTACTAGTGCGTTTTCGGCGAAATCTCTTAATTCTGTCTTTCATAAAAATTACTTCTTTCAACACAACATTGTTCCTACCCTTTTAACGTCAATTTTGCACAAGATGATGCTCGCTTAAAAGGACCAAAAAACACAGTTAACGGTCACACCATTACCAAAACCATACAAAAAGGTAAAGAAGAATCTACCAAGAGACTATTGCAGCTCGATGTACTAGGACTCGATACGACAATCAGTAACATGATAACTCTGTAGTTAAGGGTTGCTCTCTTAAATAATGACACATTTTCAATAGGGCGAAGGAGTTGCCAACAAAATATTGTGAGTCATTTTAACAAGTAGTAGAAAAACTGAATCAATCAATATTTATCTTGCGAAAGAGAGCAAATATTCAACAAGAGTAGTATTTGATTTCACTTTTAAAAAGAAAACAATTATCTTTGAAAGATTGAACTAGTTTTCCCGGTTCACTACAGTAACTTGGCAATAATGATAAAAATTAGAATATAATTCTGACCGGACGATCTGCACACTAAGCTAGATGCACTGGTAAATATTTTGGCTAAAAATTCTTATCTATTCACCACTCTAATTTTCTATTTCTCCCTTTCGCAGTAACAAACGCATTCGATTTTTCAATAAAGAATCATTCCTCCTGTTGGCACTTTGGTCGAACCACATTGACCCCAAAATAAACCCCAAAAGATACCTGACTGTGGACAAATGCACAGACAGAATCCTCTTACAGAAACATCTATCAACCATCTTTCTTCATCGGGCGGTATAACAGAAAAACAAACAAAGTTCAAACTATCAACCATAAGAAAACTTATCTACAGTCAAACATCAAAACATCAAAACATCAAGTGGCAACTTACTAAACCGGCACTTTTCTAACCAATGAAGTGCCTTTATCAACCGACAACCAAAAATCCTCAAACCCAAGAAGATACCAACTGAGCAGAAAGGCACACAAAAATCTATATAAAACATATCTGTCACAACTCTCCTCGAGAGCAAAACCAACAAACTGATACTAACATGAAAAACATCTTGATGACATAAATCACCGAACTAGTATTTTGAAAAGCGTGACAAGCAGATCACAACTGACATGGTATGTTTAAAAACAAATTATTGGATTACCACTTGTGCGCATGCTTAAAGAATGCCTCTCATCTCAGCATCTCTCGCCTGATCAAGTATGTGACGTCATGCAGGGACCTCAGTCGGAGTTGATCCTTTGGTCAACCGAGATGTTCAAGCGAGTTAAAAGAGTCAAAGAGAATAGTAATGAGGTGGGAAGTGTTATCTGACGAGCAACGTTGCAGCATAGTAATAGCAAATAAAGTGGACCTCACATGAGCCGAAATTATGTACAAGAGCTTCTTCAGCCCTTCAAAAATCCATGCAATATCTTAACACCCGAGCACGAATAACACTGCTTACAATTACTTAGATTCTACCACAAAAAAATCAATTCACTGACTTCTAATACGAAATAAAAAAGGCAACCAAAAGACTCTCCAAAAACGGTGTAACCTAGAAAGATTCTATCCAAAAGAAAATTTTAAACCAACGTCAATTTCAGAAGCAAAAAAAAAAAATCTTCGTTCATTCATATTTCATAAAAAGAAATAATTCAGTTCCATTTAACCAAATAACATGACTGACTCAAACTCAAAATATGAAACTATCAAGATAGAATTGACAAACATTAATCAAAATGAAAGCAAGCATAGACCCAATCATGACAAAAAATCAAACTGCACACAGTAGCGAACAAGATTAACATCAACGCGAGATCTCACTAAGTTTACATAATGAACATAGGGAAACAACATTTCGAAAATCCATGTCAGAAAGACGATAAGGCACATACATACACACAGGCAAACATGTTATTCCTAGATAACAAAACAGTACTGTGGACAAGGATAAGCGAGATAAGAGGCGTTTCTATACATGTTCGACACTACAAACGTAACAGTAAGATAATGAAACACAACATAACATGGTTGTTACACACATACACCACAATCTAATGTAGTATCAGTTAGTGTTTACATGAAACATTAGCAAAATACGAAGCGGGAATCGAGAAACAGTATGTGAGTGCGTTTATGTAATCGATAAGTTTGTTATTCTACCTAA